>MJUU01006673.1:93533-106107 GCA_002080025.1 Modiolus philippinarum | reverse complement strand
GTTCCAATTTTGGTAAATTTCCTGAAAGTCTCAAAGACCACTTATTTTTTGGAATTCTACCTAGCAACCATACTTAAATTGTTTATTTAGTTTAGGAAAAACATTTTCATCAACTGAATTTCAAAAATATTGATTCCAATCTTGGTAAATTTCCTGAAAGTCTCAAAGACCACTTATTTTTTTTTATTCTACTTAGCAACCATAGATCCTAGAATTCTTTTAGTAACAATAAGGACTATCAATATAGGTAGATTTAAAAAATAATGAAAAAAATTATGCCAAGGGTGTATAACAACTGTTTTTTGTTTCAAACAGGGAGTGCGGGGATAGCTGTCGTTTCCGACAACATCCAGTTTTCATTTGTTTTTAATCATCGTCTTGTCCATACTAGCTTGTTTATTGATATAATCCTGGTAATCATCTTTCTGAGGGAGCTTCATTCTTTTTAAGAAAGCCAACATCTTAGCTGTTCACACATTGTGCTGAATGCCCATTGGATTCACTTCAAAAGAGTCCTGAAGGTACTTATAGTGCTACTGTCAATACATTTTCAAACTGCAAGTGTAAAAGAAGATCTACAGTTAGCTCAACGCGAAGTGATTCTCTTTCTCTCAACACCGAGTATTTTCCTGGTGGGACACTGCAAAACACCGAAATTCACCGAAAAATACTCGGTGTTGTCTTGGAGGAATCACATGGATTAGCGTGTCGTTTATTGCCCTGAAAACGAAAATCCTCCCAACACCGCAAAATTTTTTTACCTGTGTTCCTTTGACCTTTTGCCAGTAACCACCGTCGTTAATTAGCAAGTCATTACCATTTCATCAATAATGTTTAAATAAAAATTATATTTTTATACGACCGCAAAAATTTTGCGGTCGTATATTGGTATGGTGTTGGCGTCGCCGGCATCCGTGTCCGCGTCGGCTTCAGCGTCTGTGGACAGCATAACTTTGCTTCTAGTGGACGGATCTTTATGAAATTTTAGTATGATGTATCTTGGCACACGCGTAAACAGAGGTTTTAATTTTGAGTTGATGGCCCCGCCCGTTTTAGAAAAAGGGGCCAAAAAGGGGTGAAATTTGGGTTTTCACATTTTTGACTGTAGAATCTTTATTAGTTGTTGGATTTTGATGGGGTTTGTTTCAGTGTGCTCCTGAGGAAATTTCCAATCTGGAGTAAGCCAACAAATTTCACGTAGCATGTACCGCTCACGAGATAAATGGGCCCAACAGGGGCAAATCTCAAAAAAATTAAATTTTTTATTTTTAGTCTGATTTTGATGCAGTTTTTTTCAATGGATTCCTTGTGAAAAATTAATATGGAGCTCAGCTACGGTATTAGATTTTTGATAACTAACTTGTTTCCTTTCCCAGCTATGAGGGGCAGAATGGGGCCAAAATTGCGAATTTGCAGATTATGTAGAATTTTTATTTTTTATCGGATTTGGATGGGATTTTTTTCTTTGGATTCCTCTTGATCTAAGCTTTCAGTAGTATGTCAACGGATTTTGTGTAGGTCTTACCGTTTCCGAGCTACAAGGGGTCAAAGGGGCCAAAAATGCAATTTTTCTAAATATGTCAAATCTTTATTTTTCATCGGATTTCGATGGGATTTTTTTCTCTGGATTCCTCTTGATCTAAGCATTCGGAATATGTCAACGGATTTGGCGTAGCTCTTACCGTTTCCGAGCTCCAAGGGGTCAAAGGGGCCAATATTGCAATTTTTCTTAATATGTCAAATCTTTATTTTTCATCGGATTTCGATGGGTTTTTTTTCTTTGGATTCCTCTTGATCTAAGCTTTCAGTAGTATTGCAACGGATTTTGTATAGGTCTTACCATTTCCGAGCTACAAGGAGTCAAAGGGGCCAAAAATTGCAATTTTTCTAAATATGTCAAATCTTTATTTTTCATCGGATTTCCATGTTTTTTTTTCTTTGGATTCCTCTTGATCTAAGCTTTCAGGGGTATTTCAACGGATTTTGTGTAGGTCTTACCGTTTCCGAGCTACAAGGGGTCAAAGGGGCCAAAAATGCAATTTTTCTGAATATGTCAAATCTTAATTTTTCATTGGATTGCGATGGGATTTTTTTCTTTGGATTCCTCTTGATCTAAGCTTTCAGTAGTATTGCAACGGATTTTGTATAATTCTTACCATTTCCGAGCTACAAGGAGTCAAAGGGGCCAAAAATTGCAATTTTTCTAAATATGTCAAATCTTTATTTTTCATCAGATTTCGATGGGTTTTTTTTCTTTAAATTTCTATGTCTGTAAAGTTTTAGTTGATAGTACATATTCTGCATAGCTCTTACGTTTTTTTATCAGTAAGTAATCAAAAGGGTTGATTTTTTCCCTATTTTGTTTCTAGCTAATAACTGTGTCTAGCTTCTTTTTGTGTCCATCTAATTATTGTGTCAAGCTCTTTACTGTGTCCACATTCACTTTAAAAATTTCAGTGGTCGACATGCTGTGGTCGTATCATGCTGCGCTCGGCGTAGCCCTTTATTTCCAAAGGTAGTAATTAAAAGTAAAAAGAAAATTTGTTTTTGAAATAACTTGAAAAAGATCGGCATGGAAATCCAAACAGATTCTACTGACAAATTGATATATCCACGCCAGGGAATTAACATGTTTTTGGAATGAAATAAAAATAAAATTGCTGATTGTTTTTACCAGAGAAAGGGACCACAAAGTTTAGAAAAATAAAGGAAACATAGAAAAAGATGTGATTCGTTCATAAAAATTATGTAAACCTAGTTTGTCACATATTCTATTTTTAGACATTTACCTAATGGTGATGCTTGATTCACTACAAACTAATTTTCCGAAAATCTTGGGAACTTTTACTTATAAAAGGGATGAATAAAATTGAACAATGTTCGTTAGCAGGACATACGCTAAAACTTTAAATATTTTTAGAGGTTTAAATTAAGTTATAACCGCATTTTGTTCTGTAAAATGTTTAATCCATAGTCTGGACCGGAATGTTTTTTGAACAAAACAAGTGAAAACCTCATGTCTCACATGCAGCAATACAGATAAATTACTTTTTTAAACGTTTTGGCACCTGACAGTTATCAAATTATATAATTATTACTTCTCAAAATGTATTTTCAAGAAAATGATTTGTCATAAACAGCGAGGATGTTGAAATTTCTACAACCGTAACAAATATTGACTTGCAACTTGTCAATCAATCATTTAATTTTGACATCGGACAGGTAATTAACATTTGAAGTTTTATTGCTCTCAACAGCAATAAAACTCGCGGTGTTGAGATAAGAGTTTGGGAGGGATTTTGGAGATTAATCTGAAATTAACCGTGTCACACCGTGTTACAGTACAGAAAGAGACGTACAAAAATGTACCATAACAAATCACTTGGAAAGACATAACTTTTAATCCTTTAGACGTAAAATCACAAACATACTATCACTGTGATAGACCTAAAAAGCCATAAAACAGAGTGGGGAGGATTAAATTTTATTACCCTTTTTACCTGTAATTTCTTTGAAGTTTACCTGCTTAATTAGATTTTTACCTGTAAAACAGGAAATGTCCTAACAAAACTTGGGTTTTATAGCCCAATAAAAGAAAATACAAGGAAAAAATTAATCCTCATCACTTGCCAAGACATTCCCACTATCACAGTGATTAGTTATGGTATGTCTCTTTCTGTACTGTACACCTAAATCCGTGATAAGAGAGAGAGAATCAGTTCGTGTTGAGCTAACTGTACGAGTTAAATAACTAAATTACTGTAAATTTAGTTTCTGCAGGTGGCCATTACAACAACTTTTGTCTCTTTAGTGCAGATAAGGTCAAAAATTCGGAAAAACATTTAGATTAAGATAAAATGATTTAACAACAGGTACTGTAACTTTGATAAAACATTACAAATAGACAGAGGTCGCAATTAAAGGCATTTTCAAAAACTGTAAATGTAGTAATTTTCGGGTCTACAGGTACTAATTTTTCTATTTTCATGATTAAGGAATAAAAAGACATTGAAAGTTAGTAACCATGAATTTTTTGCTAAATTTTCATAATTTACTATCATACATATGAAAAAGAAAGGAAATGGGGTAAATGTCAAGGAGACAACATCCCATATCCAGGTTAAAACGACCCAAAAACAAAGCATCTAGGGGTCACCGTACCGTCTTCAACACAGTGAGGAACCTCACACCATATAGCAAGCCCTAAATGGCCCCAAAAAGGTAAAAAAGTGGATAAATCAATGGAAACAAACCACATCCAATAACCCAAATATCAAGAAACTAAAATTTTATAAGAAGACACAGACAAGCCAATCACCAACATATTCCTAACTTGGGACTGGTGCAAAAATTGCGGTGGGGTTAAACTTGTTTTCTTGGATCCAAACCCTCCCCCTATGTGTGGTGAATGGCTGAAAAATAAATACACAAAAAGACTCACAGTAAAAATCAAACTAGAAAAAAGTCCAACTTATCAAGACAAGTACCCTTACAATGAAGTACATAAAACATGATGACAATACACACAGGTACTGTCCGGACAAATGCTCGCACTTACTGACAGCTAGCTAAGGACATAATTTCCGTTGACTATGATATCAAGCCTTCTTACATATGAAACTTCAATTGAAATACTTCTAAATATATTGGTATAACAACGTCATCAATTATGAAAGGAGAACATGATATTGTGCAATGCCAAATACTGCCAATATGAAAAATTGTTTAAATTTAGTGATGGTATAAAGCATTTAGGAGATGATCAATATTTTTGCCAACAAAAACCAGAAGTAACGATTTAACAACAATGCTGTATTTATATCCTTTATGAATAAGTTCGTTTAATGGATTAATAAGTTTTGAAGGACAATTTTTGAATTTATGCCCTTTGTAAATGATATTGCAATAAAAGTTTGGATGTGAAATGCCCTGATGTATAAGAGCCCTGCATGTAGAACCAAATTTTCTTAATAAGTCAATGTATCTATAATAAAATTTAGAGAATGTTTTTATCAATTTATGATATCTAAACCCTTGATGCAGAAGTTTTTCAGTGAGACAAAGATTTCGCTCGTACAATACTAATATAGTTGTTCCTATAAACCTTAAACAATGATAATAGTACCTACATTGTATTAAAATGCCACAATTCACGAAGCTGCAAAAATTGATATGTTTGAGACTTTATAAATGCAGTAAAAGTTGGGGTGAGTTGAAAATCACATTTTAGGGAAGATTTACTTTTATTTTCCAGACATGAAGTCTTTATTTATCATGCCTTTGCCCTGATTTTTTTGTTTTCCCATCTATTATACTGTGGAAGTACTTTTATTCGTTGACATCAATTTTCATGGTTTTCATAAAAATCACTATTTCTTGTGTACTTGAATTCCTGGTTTCCAATTCAGTGCATTAAAATTCTAGGGAAAAATGCATTTCGTTTGGAACTTAATTTTGTTGTTTTAACGAGCCACAAAGTCCACACAAATTGGAACCCTACGAACAATAGTACTTTCACACTATGCAATATGTTGATAAAAAGCAAGCAGTATGGTACATTAGATTAATTTTTTTGAATTGATTTATTTCAGAGTGAATTATTTAGTGGACCTACTCAAAAGAAGGAAGCTACAGAAAAATTAAGAATGCCTGCATTCTTATCAAAAGAGGTATAAAACTACAAACATTAAAAAATAAAGAAAAGGATGATAATACAACATTATAATATATAGATAGCAGTGATAATACTGATTTACTGAGTTTTCTAAGTTAAATAAATGTCATATTGTCTATCGTGAAAATAAATGATTTCTTGTCACTGTAAGTAGTGACTTCACAATAATCCTTCAATGTTGTCAAGTAAACAACTAGCTCAATGAATTAAAAATTAATCCACATCTAATTTTGGGGTTTTTGATAAAAGATTCCATATAATAAAAAGCATAACTAATCAACCCTGATGAATGTCAATAAAAATGTCTCTGCAATAAAATTGTCACTTGTGTCTACCAACGCAGTGGATTTAACTTATTGTCGAATAAGTTCCGCAACTCATTAAATATTTCTGCGTAGTTCAGCACTTGTGACATTTTAGTTGATTCACCACTGTCGATTATTTATACTATAAGCATGCAGAATACTGAAGGAACAAAAGTAAGGTTAAATATACATGTAGTAATCAATGTCAAAAGACATGACAAATTACAGAAAAATTGAAAACAGAAGAATAAAAACACACGACATGGAAAATACATTGCTGCAAATTATATATTGATAAATAATTTTACTGACTTTTCAGAAATTTTTTTTACTTAAATTCAGATAAAGCCTAAAAGGTCAGTAATTTGTAACTACTTTTGGTTAAAATTATGATAAAAAATTTCCATCCTAACTACAATGTACCTACTCAGAGGATTTTTTTTTTAAATCATAGCCTTAACCACTAAAAGCTCTTTTCGGCTATTGTTAAAGTCAAACGGGTCAAATTTTTACCATTCATCGTCAAAAATACATTGTCATTAAATTAATTGAATTTTGTTCCATTATTGTTATTGTTTCTTGGAGAAAAAAAACATCATGCGTCAAGAAATATTTTTGTAGAAATATCAGGCAAATTTGTCCTGAAGACATAAAAATCGCCGTTAACGTAATTTGGCCCAATTTTTTAACACTAACTGTCATAAGGATACATGCATGCCTCTCCTGTTTTCTAGTATGTAGGGTTTAATATAAAATGTTAAACTTGTTTTATTAAGATGTCTAATGATTAGCACTGAACTATGCAAATTCTTAGTTAAGTTGCCAAAAATGTTCCAATCATTGAACGAGTTATTGACAGATAGTTACAAACATATATGTTAGTTAAACTTGTTCCAATCATTAAGATTAATTAATTAGTGATATACAATTTTCTACTAATAGGCCAGAGGGGGAGATTTCCTTGTGTTATGGTTGGATTGTGACAAAGAAGGAGAAAATATTTGTTTTGAAGTGATTGAATGTGTAGAACAAAGTATGAACAGAGGAATAGGACAGGTAAACAAATGGTGCATGTACTGTATTTTGTGAACATCAGAAAATATCACATTTTTTGTCACTGAACTTGTATTGCATTAATTAATGCTGATACTGCCAAAAACTTTTGATATACTTTAATTCAAAAATATAACTAGTGAATTTAAAAATTATTCACTATAACACAACAAGAAAATGTTCCTTGATATATTACTCATTTCTCATCTGTAAAATATAAAAAATCGTTTATGAGTCAAATTTAACAGTTTTTTTTATCATTTATCTTTTTTTTTGATAGAAGCATGTGATTTCGTCTTAGGGCTATTCTAGTAAAAATTCTCACCAGGGGGTGGGACGCCACTTATTTTTATACCCCCCCCCCCACCAAGAGAAAAAAAAATTAAAACATATAATTATACTATTAGTAAACAATAGAATTTCACCCACCACCAACAGAAAAAAAAATCACTGGTTTTCCACCCCCTGGTGGGAATTTTAGATGGAATAGCCGTTACTGCAACAAAATATTGTGTAAACAAGACAAAAGAATTATACATGTATTATGTCTGCTTGCCACATCAAGGAGTTTAAAGCAAGAGAGAATTGGGAGCCTTCAGGAAGATTCCCATGCATAACAGTACATTCCAATTTACATTAGAGTTTATTTATAACAAACAGGCTTATTATAAAGTGAAAAAAATCCCCAGTCCAAATACCATTTAAACAACATATTTTTGAAGGCTTATATCAATTGTTTTCAATGTACATGTAATTAGGCTTATAATGAAGAGAATTGAAACTTAAACAGTATTTTAATTGCTCAAAATTTACCTGATGTAACGAAAAAAGACTGCTGAACAAATAAGTGGTTTACCTTTCATTTGTTATGCGCAAACAATGGCATAGTTCAATTGTAAAGTGCACTGAGCTTAACTTTAAAGCATTAGGCAGAAATTTTTCACACAGAAATTTTTCACACTGAAATTTATGCAAAAAATATAGAAGAAGATTTTTAAAAGTTGGCAATTCTACATGGTTTCTCTTGTAACATACAATGCTTAAAACAAATTGTAATCAAGAATCCTGTGGAATCTACTGTACACCCAAATGATGGCTCTGATCCCTCAGAATTTTAACAAATTAAAGGCAGATTTGAAATGTGAAGTTGCTTTCAGGCAATGCTAGGTACATTGTTTGTTGTAGTTTCATTTTTTTGCATGACTTGAGAATTTTGAGTACTAATCTGGTGTGTTAAGAGTAAAAAATAAAATTACACTTTGGGGGATTTTGATCAGTATATGAATAGCTTGACATCACATGTCCAAGAAGTCAATATTTGAAAATAACAAATGATTGCATCAAAGATGGATTCTTGTTAAAAATTCTCTCTGTTGTCAAAATTACACCAGTCTACTGTTAGAACAGATAACAACATCATTGTATATATCTATAACAGAATTAAGGTAGTTCGGGGTTCTAAAATCAAAACGATAGATTTTACTTATTTTTCTGTGACTGAAAGTTTTATTAATTCACTTCAAAATCTTAGTAAAAAATCAATAGGTCACCGATCTCTTTTTTCCGTGAGAGGCTTCCGAAAAGAGCAAGATTCTGACCTTTTTAATATAGTCTATATAGGGAGAAAATACTATTTTATAATTTTTTATATGAATTAAACGATAGATTTTGGTGAAAATGTAGTATAAAGTATGTTAAAGAAATCTCTTTGGAAATGTCAAATAAAAAATAGGGGTCACCGATCATATTTTTGACAAAATCATTGAAATGTGATTTTTCCTTTTATATTTCTTTAGAATTATCTCCCTTTAACAGAATGAAAGTTTTTCAAAAAGTGACATATGTTGTAAGCTGGTACCATAAATGTTGCTCATTTCATTTTATTTATTATCAATAAACTATTTAAAATCATTTTTACAACATTTTAATGGTAAATTCAAATTTTCATCAGATGCGCGGGATGGATGCGCAGTTTTAGACACCTGAACCACCTTAAGAACCTTTTTTTTTAATTAAACCTTTTTAAGGGTTTGTAATATAAGGGAGATAGCCATATTTAATTTAAGGAATTTCTTCGGATTAGAAATGAATAACCTTGGCTTCTCATAAATAATATTATGTGACATCAATAACCAATCATCTTCCATATTTATTTTTTTAATTTTGTAGACAGTTTACAGAGCCAAATTTAGTGCTATAACTGACAAAGATATTAAAGCAGCCATGAACAGACTTAGTAAACCAAACAAGAATGAAGCTTTATCCGTAGATGCCAGACAAGAACTAGATTTACGTATTGGTTGTGCATTTACCAGATATCAAACAAAATATTTTCAGGTTCGTCTTAAGGTAGTAGACCTAGGTTAAGGGAGATAACTCTTTAAATCAGCAAGGTGTATGAAACAGTCAGTTTCATTGACGCCTTTTAAGCATTTATGTGAAAAAGAACCAAAATCATCTGTGTTACATAGAAGCTTACAATATATTTATGAAAATGATTAAAACAAACATACAAACGATTTTAAGAGTTATTTCCCTTAACCTAGGTCTACTACCTTAAATTAAATTCTGTGTACATGGTGTATGCAGTGTGTTGTGTTTATGTGTGTTTAAAGTGTGTAATGACTTACAAAGGCCTCTGATATGTTATTGATGAACATGTTTTGTGAGCTTTCAGTTCACTGCTTCTTTAATTATAATTTCGTATTAAGGTGGTACAGGGGGTCTAAAAATTGTCAGATGGAATTTTCTTATATATTTAGGTCTTACCCTTTGTTATTAGGGCATACAAAATTTTTTTTCCTATTATTTCTATACAAATTATTCCCCCTTTAATAATAGAACAGGAATTTGCTGAAAAGGTTTGATATTCTGCATTGTTACCCTAAAAACATTGCGTATTTGATTTTATTTAACTATCATAAGACATCGAAAATCATTTTGCCAACATTCCCATAAAGAATATCATTTTCTGTCTCATGTGTAAGATGATGCGCAGTTATAAACCCCTATACTTAAGGCCAATTAAACTTTATATGTAGATTTTCACCCAACCCGTGAAAAAACATGGGGAGGGTGGGTGGCATTTATTTCTTATAATTTATTTTGTTGTAGATCTTGTGGGTTGTTCCTTCCGTTCCATGTTTTCCCAACATACCCAATATTCGATAATGTAGCTCAATCCCTGGTGTATTCTCATCATTAACACCTGATATGATGTCATTATAGGTGTCAAATATTGTCTTTAAGTCGTTGAAATTCAAAGGAAACTAGCTTTTCTTTTATCCAGAAATACTATCTAAGCAGATATCGTGAAAAGGCTGATTACCAAATGCAGCATGAATCTTAGAACCTGCATACGTTATCATTAAAAGATAAAATTTTTGAGTAGGCAAAATGCATGCACATGTAGAAAAGATTTTATTTACATGTATGTATGGATAATCAAGTTAAAAACCTTCATTTCCTTATTTTGATTTGTAAAGAAAAACCATAACCCCTTGCATCATTGAATTTAAGAAAAAGGGGGGAATTATTGAACTTAAGAATAACTTTGTATTGCTTAAGCAAGGAAAATAAATCACTTTGGAGTCAAGAAAATAGACCTCATTTAATATTCATATAATTTTAGGGCAAATATGGAGATTTAGACAGCACATTAATTTCCTATGGACCCTGCCAGACACCAACACTTGGGTTCTGTGTGGACCGCCATGACAAAATACAGTCTTTTAAGCCTGAGCCTTATTGGGTTATTAATCTACAGGTAAGATCTATGATTGATTGATTGAATAGTTAGAGTAAACGTCCTGTGAGAAAATTTTTAGCTATATCAGGATGAGAAAAAGTTAATCAATTAAAAAGAAATACAAGTAAAAGAAGAAGAAAATAAATGTGTAAGGGACAATAGGGGCAATGAGCTTTGATTGACACTGGAAAATGGGAGAAATGGGTAGAAGCAGGAAATTTAGCCTTCTAAATCAGGTATACAATAGAATTCTATAGAAGCTTGATTGCTTGACGAGCAGACAAAAGACAGGAGTTTAGATGGAGTTGTTATAGGTCTTACTAGAGGAATATTGGTATGTTCATTGAAGAATTGCAAATAAAATACGTTAATGCTCAGGGAAATCCGCCATAAATAACCACTGATAATGTGATGAACTTAGACGTTGGGTTTGCAGCTTTGATCAAAGATGGAGTCTGAATAATTTGAACTAGTGACTTCAGCTCACAACTAATCAGAAGTTAAATAATCTATTGGTATTATTGTAAATCAGTTTATTAACTGCTGGGAAATATGTTTAGCTCATTTGGATGAATGTGTGGAGAGTTGTTGTCATACCCCCTGGTGTAAATTTCATTGGTGTCAGCAAAAACTTAAACCTTGCTTCTTTAATGGAGACCTCAAGTGCTAGGATATTTAATATGTGACTTGCATATGATGAGAGCTTTCTGGATGTATGATAATGTAGATATCTTGACCTTGCCATGAGGGAAATTTTAAACAAAGCTAGTACTGATACTTTCAGAATAACTATGCATTTACATCGCTCTATACATCTGACAACTCTTGTTTTTGCTTTGGCTTTTGTTCACATATTTTGGCATTAAAAAGAGACCAAAATTTTCACTTTGTTCACAATTTGTATTTTACTTTTTTATTAAACACATTAAACAGATACAATGTAGTTGAAATTAAAATGAGGCAAAATATCATTGTTGATTGTCAGTACCAAAAATATAGAAAAAAATTAAGAACACAAAGAAAAATCATGATTTTCTATGTAATGCCACTTGCTTTGTTTTGCTAATATGACTGAACTCGTATAACAGTTTGTTTTACTTGCGTTTTCAAAATTTTTCCATTTTTATGAAGTTAAATAGAAAATTTTGTAGGAATTTCAGTCTTAAAATATAGTGTCTTTTTATGCAAGAGGAGCAATAGACCCTTTCAGGATAACTGCGTTCCTGTGGTTTTGAGTGGAAAATAAAAACAGTTCCCGCAAAATTGACGTCGTAGAACAATTAATCAAGACGTCATGTATATTATGACGTTGCATTTTACCCACTCAAAAGCATATGAGCGCATGTGCAAAATACAGGACCGCATTTATCGTGTAAGGGTCTATTTAATCCTCCTTATAGACCAATATATAGTTTAGAATACACAACTTAATATTGTAGGGTTGAAAAATAAAGGAAAAATACTTATATTATTTGTTAATATATTATGAATGATTTCAGATTGCACATCCCGGTGGACGTAATGTGTACTTAGACTGGGACAGAGTGAGGGTTTTTGATAAAGAAGTTGCACAAATGTTCCTCAACATGATCAAGTCTGCTGATTCAGCTAGGTATACTGAAAACTTGTTTTAGACAATATGGTATGGCTCAGATTTATAATGTGCATTTAGACTGGGACAAAGTGAAAGTGTTTGATAAAGAAGTGGCACAAATGTTCCTCAACATGATCAAATCTGCTGATTCAGCTAGGTATACTGAAAACTTGTTTTAGACAATATGGTATGGCTCAGAT
>MJUU01006673.1:62403-81250 GCA_002080025.1 Modiolus philippinarum | reverse complement strand
TATATAGGTGAGATATGGTCAGAAATCCTCACATTTCTGTCTGTTTATAAGGGTCATACAATTGGATTTTATATAAATATATATTGTATATTTTAGGGATGTCAACGAGTACTCGAGTATCGTTGGACCTACCGAGTATCGATTAGTTAAATCAGTACTCGAGCAATCGCTTTTCTAGTTAAAATGCAGTCCATCAAAGTAGCTATTTAAGATTTGAGCCGTTGAAATGCCACTACAGAAATAGAAATACATGTATGCTGTTTGGTAATATTTCAGACATGTTTTGATGAAAAAAAAATCTATTAAATTTAAACTTTTTTGGGACTCTTAGTTCAATACAAAATTAAAAAAAAAAAACAGACTTTCTTATCATGATTATGATCATAATTCTGCTTTGTTAAATCCTGTTAAGATCCCATGTACTGACTTTATGTGTTTTTACCAATTTAATAATATATAATTATGTTTGTTTTTTCTCCAATTAACCTATTGATCTGTATTGATTTGTAAGCAAGTAAAATGAAAAGCTATTAATTAAATACTGATTGAATTGTTTTTGTCCATGAGTAAAAATTAAATGGAATAAGAATGTACTTGAGACAAGATTAAAATATCTGGGCGCATTACTTTTCCTCAAATTTTTCAAATGTTAATTATTACGTTTCCGCAAATTAAAAGTTTACGTTTCCGCAAATTTTATGCATTACGTTTCCGAAAATTTACCTGGTTAATCAGGTAGCTTTCATTACAATTTCAATATGATTTATAATGATGAAATAAAATTGACCAAAAAAATATGATCGTCAGCTTTTTGCATGAGTGTACTGGGTGGATCCACACTATTTTGTTTTGGCTATTGGGATTAGCTTGAATAAGACTTCAATGATAAACCCAGTTAAGATTTTGAACATGTTTACCTTAAAATTTGAAATACAAATATGATGTGAACATAATGATCAGATATGTTCTCTTTTAACCCACAAAAATAAACTTCTGAAAAAAGTTTAAAAGTTTAAAAAAAAAATATCAAAACAACAAATACTTGTTGGCTATGATAGTATGTGTTTCTTTTTAATATTGTATGTAATACTTATGTACAAAATATATTGCAAATGTCACAAGTTAAATAAAAAAAAAGAAAAAAAGTTAAACGTTCAAATTTTATTGGATCATTTAGCGGTCGTCTTTATTATTATTATTTTTTTAATTGTATAAACTTAAAATTGTGAATATAAAGTCGCAAAATATTTTACAAAGGCGAGATATTTCTTTTGCGGAAACGAATTTTTTTCCGGAAAAGTAATATATATTTTTTGCGGAAAGGTAAACTATTTTTTCTGGAAACATAATATATTTTTTTGGAAAGGTAATGCCAATTTGCGGAAATGTAAAACGCCGAAATATCTACTGGACAAAAAAATGATAAGTATTTTCCTATATACAATGCAATTATATGTGTATATGTTCTGTTGGGGTTATCATATAACTCCTTTCCGAGCGATTGCTTGAGTGCTTGCTTTGCAACTTTCGAGTACTTGAGTATTAAATCCTGTCTGAGTTGACATCCCTAGTATATTTACCTATAAGTTTTTCCAGTTTAAAGTACATTTCAAATATATATTTTTAGATAATGCCAGATTGTAAATATCTCCAAACAAAAGTATACTTTGAGATTGGCCCTGAGAAATTTACATGTACAGGTCATGTGATGGTAGATCCTGGGTTTACTTCTGTCATGACATGGAAGGCCATGGAGGATGAAACACTACCAGAATTTAAAAGAGATCAAACATTTAGTCTTGAAGAGGTACATATTTATTGATTGATTTAAAGCAATGTGGAGAGAAGACATCAAACACTTTCTCTGTAATGAATGTTTGTCACTAAATTGATGTTCAGTTTGCTTACTTTTCACTCCAAGAACAAAAAACAAAAATCATGTATCTTTTGTTAATATTATTTATAGTGTTTTTTAAAAAATTCCACCTCAAGTTCAGATATTGAAAGAAATCCATAATTTTTTTTTATTCATTCAATAATTCCAATGCCCAATTTCATTGGTTAACTTTACGAAAAACAAAAAAGTTATTTTTGTGATAAACGCTTTTGCCCATGAATACACTCCTGTGTTAAAAGTGCAATATATGGTGAGGTCAAATTCAGTGATAACATTGTTTAAAGTACAAAGAATTGGAATTGTAAGAAATAAAATAATTTTGGAGGAGTTCATGGATGTATTAACACAGCCTGTCACTCACAAACTTTACATAAAGTCTTATGGACTTTATTCAGTTTGTGAATGAGTCAACCGCATTTACACATGGGTAAACTCCTCTAAAATTAGTTTTATTCCTATATTGCAACAGTCGCTGCTTTTATTTCAACTGCAAATACATTTCAAGTTAAGACAAGTAACCTGGTACTCATTTTACTATCACAAAAATGAATGAAAGTAAAATTGTAACTGCGATTCTTGAAAAAAAAACTCTCAGCAAAAGATTGCTTTAGTGTATTTAGAACAACTATAAAGTTTGGTAATAAGATTAATTATGAAAATACAGCATTATAATATTAATGAAAGAGAATTAATTTGCATTCATAATATTATATACCAAAGTACAATGTATATAGGTATTTTTCATACTTCCAGGCCAAACTGGCAGAAAGACAAACATGTCCACCAGACTATTTAACAGAAAGTGAATTGATATCATTAATGGAGAAACATGGCATAGGCACAGACGCCAGCATCCCAGTACATATAAACAATATATGTGAAAGAAATTATGTCAACGTTATAGCAGGTCGTAAGCTGAAACCAACACCGCTAGGAATTGTCTTAGTTCATGGATATCAAAAGGTTTGTAAGATAATTAAATTCTTCAAGATTAACCTTTAATCTAGAATTAAATGAAAAGGATAACAGGAAACATGCTGAAAAGTACAGTTAAATGCTACAATATACCAAGGAACTGCACAAGATATACACACTCGGGACAGCAGGACTTGGTACGAGCACTGGCCAAAACCAGCTTAAGGGTATAAGTCCATCTATAGATTGTCAAACATTTGTGTGTCCTGTTGTGAAAGCAAATACTGAAAGAGGAATTTTTCTTGAGGGGTTAATTCTCACAAATTTCACAATGGGAACACAAAGTTAGGCGAAAATATCCCCTTGTGTATTTTATTTTATTCAAAGAACGTTGTATACACAAAGAAAACGAAAATTTCATGCCCAACCATTTTCGACAAATATTGTCCACCATCTTGTTTTGTCCAATCCTGCACATGTACATGTATATGACAGTGAAATACACATGTAAGTTGTAAGAAAATTTTGTCAGAATGCTCTTAAAGATGTATAAAATGAAATGTATAAGAATTTAGAGGGTGCATGGGCGAAATTTTTTTATGCTGCTAAAATGATAAAGCTAGAAGAGTTAAGAAATCTGAGAGAAATACCAAAACATGACCAGTGCACATCTGAAAAACCTTTATTCCCAAAGAGGTATTTGCTTTATGGAAGCTTTATTTAGTGACAAAATTTTGTGATTTATATTGCTGTATGTTTGTTCTAAAGTATAATCATTATGACATTTATTTAGATTGACCAAGAACTGGTGTTATCAACAATGAGATCTGCAGTGGAGAAACAGTTAAATCTTATAGCACACGGAAAAGCCGATTATCACGATGTGTTAAAACATGGAATAAACATTTTCAGACTTAAATTTAAATATTTTGTGGAAAATATAAATGGAATGGACGAACTGTTTGAAGTGTCATTTTCATCTCTTGCTGCTAGTGGTAAATCATTATCAAGGTATGTTTAGTTTATTACCAGAAAACTGTAGTTATCTGTAAAGGAAATAAAGTTATCTCCCTTTACATACAAGGGAGATAATTACAGATAACTCAATTCGTTTTATCTCCCTGTACTAGGTAAAAGCTTTATTTGGTCAAAAGGTATTGAATTGATGATGATTTTCCATTATACATGTATATTACTCGGCCTCCAAAAAAATTGAGGCAATAGCTTTTATAAAAATGAATTGCTTATAATTTTAGAAATCAATGTAAAACCACAAAATATCATTAATGTAAGACTTTATACACTAAATGATAAGAACTGTTTTTTAAAGAAATGGCAAAATTTGCAATGCATGAAAACAACAATTTAATTGATAAATACCTGTACAGTTAAGAAATTTGTCCTAACAATTCCAGAAGGCTTAAGGGAAAATCAGATGTGAACTATAAATGTATACTCATTTTCTGTTTTAGATCTTGGTACCAGCAAAAAATAAGATACAGTGCACTTTTGTCATATTGCCATCTTTTGGACCAAATTTTAGCAATAAGTGAGAGAAAATATTACATACATGTAGATACTATGTAATGTATCAAGTCAGGAAAGAGACCTTGAAAATGGTTAGCAATGGGTGAGGGACTGCCATGAAAGAGGGGGAGGGGGTTTAACAAAGGAGCACCTTAATATGATAAACCATGGCAAATAGTCCAGTTTCACAGTTTGTACCATGGTATATGACAGCCATCTGTAGAAAAAAAAAGAACTAGAAAAACTGTAGAGTAAAGCTCACTTATATATACCCATTGCTCCCCCAAAAAAAAAAATCAAATCAAAATTTTAAATAGATGGTGCACAATAACAATGTATACTGAACATTCTGTGAAAGTTTCATTGGATTTCACCAAGTCTAAGAGGTGTTGTCGCCACCAAGTGTGTACCCCTATGGCAGACAGAATAACAAACAGACTAATGAATGAACAAATGAACGGACAACATGATCACTATATACCGCCAGCTAAAGTGGGGGGGAGGAGATAATATCAGGGAGGCATGTAACTAAAGTCATAGATCTTGTATTAGATAGTGAGAAGGAAACAGACAAAATGTTAGAATTATGAAAAAGAAAGGAAATGGGGTAAATGTCAAGGAGACAACATCCCCTATCCAGGTTAAAACGACCCAAAACAAAGCATCTAGGGGTCATCGTACGGTCTTCAACACAGTGAGGAACCTCACACCATATAGCAAGCCCTAAATGACCCCAAAAAGGTAAAAAAGTGAATCAAACCACATCCAATAACCCAAATATCAAGAAACTAAAATTTTATAAGAAGACAAGGACAAGCCAATGACCAACATACATGTATTCCTGACTTGGGACAGGTGCAAAAATTGCGGTGGGGTTAAACTCGTTTTCTTGGATCCAAACCCTCCCCCTATGTGTGGTGAATGGCTAAAAATAAATACACAAAAAGATATACAAATGTGCCTATGTTATTGATAAAAGTGCATTTGTGATAGAGAATATTTGACAGGTGGATATAAATTTAACTGATTACAAAAGATAAGATGTTTCAATTATTAAAATACTAGAAACACCCTTGTACAGAGGTACAAAATACTGTAATACACTGGTAATACAGTTGATTTCTTACAAACTGCAAATGAAAATTGTATGTTAATATAATTCTACTTGTTTTTACAGATGTGGAAAATGTCGTCGATATATGAAGTTCATTCAAGCAAAACCTAGTCGTCTGCATTGTTCTAACTGTGATGATACTTTTACTCTGCCACAAAATGGAAATATTAAACTGTATAAAGAATTAAAATGTCCACTCGATGATTATGAGCTTGTCTTATGGACCACTGGTGTGAAGGGGAAGGTAACTGCTTTTCTTTGTAATTTTATAAAACTGATATCACATGCATATTTCCTTCAAAGTTTTTGAAACAACCTCAGGGCTGTTCCAGAAAAATTGACATGGGGGGTTTGAAGGCACTTTTTGTTGACCCCCACCACCCATAGAATTCTTCCCCATATGTACAATGCAAAAGGATGAAGAAAACACAACCACCCACAGCAATTTATATGAAGTGCCTTCAAAGGGTCCCAGACCAACTTTTCTGGAACAGCCCTCAGTAGAATTAACAGACATGATTTTTTTCCTATTTAAATAAGTATTTTTATGCGGGAAAATAAATTCATTAGTTGTTCAGTTATGTAGAACCAGCAGGAAAATGATGTTTTCACAGAGCTAACCCCCCTTTCCTGTTTTTGTGTCGCCTGCACCTAGTGCAGGATCGACACAGGATCACTATCCGTCATCTTGCATCCGTCTGTCTGTCCATCTGTCCGTCTGTATGGCTAAAAAATTTTTAGCATTATCCGCATCTCCTCCTAAACTGTTCAACGAAACTTGCAGGAATGCTTCAGTATATGTTGAAGATGTCCACCACGCATTTTGTTTTTCTTTAATTTTATTTTTTCCAGATTTTACACTGTTTTTGGACTTTGTCATTTTAGCTTACTGGAGTTTGAGGGTACGTCTCCATTATCCGCAACTCCTCCTAAACTTTTTGGCACTTTTCAACGAAACTTGCAGGAATGCTTCAGTATATGTTGAAGATGTGCACCATGCATTTTTTTTTTCTTTTTATTTTATTTTTTTCCAGATTTTACACTGTTTTTGGACTTTGTCATTTTAGCTTACTGGAGTCTTGAGGGTACGTCTCCATCCGCAACTCCTCCTAAACAGCTTTGTATTTTTCAACCAAACTTGCAGGAATGCTTCAGTATATAATGAAGATGTGCACCATGCATTTTGTTTTTCTTTAATTTTGTTTTTTCCAGATTTTCCACTGTTTTTTGGACTTTGTCATTTTAGCTTACTGGAGTCTTAAGGGTACGTCTCCATTATTTGCAACTCCTCGTCAACAGTTTGGCACTTTTCAACGAAACTTGCAGGAATGCTTCAGTATATATTGAAGATGTGCACCATGTATTTTATTTTTGTTTAATTGAGTTTTTCGAGATTTTATACTATTTTTTGGACTTTGTCATTTTAGCACAGGATCGACACATAGGGATCACTATCCGTCATCTTGCGCCCGTCTGTATGGCTCAAAAATTTTTAGCATTATCCGCATCTCCTCCTAAACCGTTTGGCACTTTTCAACGAAACTTGCAGGAATGCTTCAGTATATGTTGAAGATTTGCACAATGCATTTTGTTTTTCTTTAATTTTATTTTTTCCAGATTTTACTCTGTTTTTGGATTTTAGCTTACTGGAGTCTTGAGGGTACGTCTCCATTATCCGCCACTCCTCCTCAATGGCTTTGTATTTTTCAACCAAACTTGCAGGAATGCTTCAGTATATGTTGAAGATGTGCACCATGCATTTTGTTTTTCTTTAATTTTGTTTTTTCCAGATTTTATGCTGTTTTTGGACTTTGTCATTTTAGCTTATGGGAGTCTTAAGGATATGCCTCCATTATCCTCAACTCTTGATAAATGGCCCTTTATTTTTCTGTCAAACTTGGAGGAATGCATGCTTCAGTATATAATCTAGATGTGCAACATGGACTTTGTAATTTTATATTGAACACAAGAATTCTTAAATATATATAGTGCAGGCGACATGTGTTCCGTGGAACACCCATGCATTTTTTAGGAAGTATTTCCTATTTTTTCATACCGTATTTTACGGCCTAAAGGTCGATATTTTTTTTCCAAAAAATCGTGGTCTCGATCTTTCTGCCATTTTGACCTATCTGATATCAAATCAAAATTTTCTCGCCTGAAAAAATTAGTACAGACGTCTGATTGGTATGCCAGAAGATTCTATGACCTGATTCTTTGTTCCTGATATTGCTATTAAATCATTTAAAATCTCAATATTACAATAAAATACAGTTAATGTTGTTTAATGTTTTGTGTTTTTGCACACTCGCAAAGCAGGAAGTGTTTGTTGGGTTATAATTACGATGAAAGTTGGAACAACTATGAATCAGTTACGGTTCTTCAGGGTTGTATTTCTGACTGAATATTTTTATTTTTGAAGAAAGTTTCTGCAGTATTTAAAGCATTTGATTAATATTTAACAATTAGGGACATCAATTATCCATCCTTATTGTCTTAACTGATACAAAGATTTGCTTATCGTACCTGTACATCTGTACAAAGAACAATAACTCTTACACTTAATGTTTGCACATGCGTACAGGTAAAAACATGGCGAGGAAAATTCTGGCAATCAGGAAATTAACATGTGCTGTCATAATTTAATTACTTTAATCTTTTAAATGAATGATCTTTATGGGAAATTAAATATTTGTGTCAATGAAATGGATCACGGCTTGGAGATAAAATTGGACCTAATTAGTGAATAACACCTGGACACGTCAAGCCATCAAGACAGCTTGTTGACATCTTTATGGCTTCAATCGGTGATTAAATAATTACACCAGTAAACTGACAATCTATAATGAGTTGTAACAACAGTTTAATTGAGATTCCCAAGGCTGAACAATATTATAAATTGTTTTGAAAAGGAAATGACAAAACAAACAATTTATGAACATCACTTTATTTAAATTTATTTATTTTCATAACCAAAAAAAAAGATTGTATTAAAAATAATAATCATTGAAATCAGCTAGTACAACATAAATTATAATTAGTTTAAAAAGTGGACAGAGCTTATACTTACCAATACTTACTTTCAAGAAATTGTCGGCTGTCGACTTATTCGGCGCCCTCGACCTATCTGAGAACGGATCCAAAATTTTCCCCAAAAATGGGCCCTTCGACCTATACGCCCTATCGACTATTAAGCCGTAAAATACTGTATTTGTGCAAAATCATGCTTGAGAATACCAAAGGAACAAAGGACTGGAAATCACAAAAAATAAAAGTCCAAATACATTGAATAGAGAACACAGAAAAAAGAGACACAAGACAGCTACAAAAACTCAAACCAAGGCACTCACAGAGTGATCTCCTATGAAACTGAGAGTGACATAAGAAGGGTAAGCATGGCCTGCTCTGTTAATAGACCATATTCAAGTTCTGGTATTTAGATTCACCAGCAGTTGTTTGTCCGCCCTACATCATAAATGTGTCTACCCCATGTGACCAAGAATGTACTTCAACAACAAAGCCTCATGACATTTTAAGTTTTATGACGTAATGTATTCTATTCTGTGACGTGGTCTGGTAAATCTGATACTAGAGGAAGGACATAGTCTATTACTGAAACTATTTCATGTATATGGCTTTAAAATCTAAATAAACAGTTAATGTATTACTCAGATAATTTGAAATCTATTTTTGATATTTGAATAAAAAAATTACATGTAGCATAAGCTCTTTACTGTTTTTCTTAAACAAAGATTTACATGTTATCAGACCATGCCAGGATTTTTTCTAAAATTCATTCTTCTGAGTTTTCCTGTTTCAGTGCTATCCTTTGTGTCCATATTGTTATAACAACCCACCATTTAAAGATATGAGGAAAGGATCTGGCTGTAATGAGTGTACCCATCCCACCTGTCCACATGCTATGTCACAGAATGGTGTGTCGGAGTGTGTGGAGTGTGAACATGGTGTTCTGGTTTTAGATCAAACGTCGGCTCCAAAATGGAGAATGGCATGTAACAAGTATGATTATATACAAAGGCAGTATAAACATGAACTTAAGCAATAACAGCAAAGTATTTGAATATCCAAGGGTGTCAATCATAGATTTTATGGTCAAAAATGCAGTGATGACGCCTCTAAATTGACAATTTGGACTGTCAAATCAATATTGATTCCCCAGGTATTCAAATAACAAAATACCAAAGTTACTTTAGATTTACTTTCTCCATATGGCGATTTTGGCAACTTTTATCTCTTCAACGCTTATAAAATCAAACTATTTGTAAAATATGATGAGAACAAAAAAACCCAAAATAATGTTTTGCTATGACAATTCTAATGCATTCAAACAATTTAACATTGTATTTTTGTCTGAAAAAAGCAAAAAATAAAAATCTGGCAATACCACATCCAAGTCTTATGTGTTGAAAGTTTTCATTACATCAACACCGTGAAGCAGTGCATTGACTCAATCTTTTGACATTATTTTAATTGCTGATGATTCAAATCATAAGTAAATAAAATCAAAAAATCTATCTATAGTAGCTTCAAAATGACATCTAAACTGCAGCAAAAAAAAAAGGTTTAAGGCAGGTAGATAGCTTATTATACCCCCCACTTGAAAAGTGGGGGGTATATAGTGATGGGGTTGTCTGTCCGTCCGTCTTTCCGTCCGTCCGTCCGTCCGTCCGATACACCTGAGGGTACTCATCTCTTATCCGCTACTCCTCCTGAACCAGTGAACAGATTTTCATAAAACTTTGACACAGTCTTTATGATATAATGTAGATGTGCACCTCCTATTTCAGAATTTGATTTGATTGATTTTTGGGGTTTCCCATAGCAAAACATGGACTTAGCCATNCTCGTTGCCCCGGTTGTCCCTTCCACCTTTATTTCTTTCTTCTTTTACTTACAATTTGTTTTGAATTGATTAACTTGTTCTCGTCCTGATATAGCTGAAATATTGCTCATTGGACGTTAAACTCTAACTAATCAATCAATCAATCGTATTCCACCCAATGCAATTGCAGATTCTATATTTCTAGTATTTGAAAGGTCTTCATTTCCTTTGTGTAAGTGGCAGTTAAGTTTATCTGTTCATTAGAAAAAATAAAGATGATTATGCCACTATGAAAAAGTTCCTAGATTTCATCCAACTTTTTAAAAAGTTATGGACAAGCACGACACTTTTTTTTTCATTTTTAATCATTTATGGTGAAAAATGCTGTAAATTTTAAGAAAATGACTATAAATGAGAAAAAAAATAAAAATAAAATTTTCTGAAGGGGACTAAAAACTCTGGGCTGGAGAGATGAGAATCTAGGATATTTACTATTATGGCCTCATATACTCGGGAGTGGGTGGTATATTGGAATACCCTTGTCCGTCCGTCCAAAGTTTATTGCATTTTTCTCAGCTACTGCTGGGCAGATTTATTTCAAATTTTGTATTTGACTTTATATTTAGGGGGAATGCATCGTCTGCCATTTTGGTCGCCTTATGATATCAGCTTTCTGTTTGGCGGGACTTAGCCATTTTTCCCTTTATTGAACATAGGGAAAATTTTCGACGCACTTTTCTCAGCTACTGCTGGGCTGATTTATTTCAAATTTGGTATTTGACTTTATATATAGGGGGAATGCGTCATCCCCCATTTTGGTGGCCTTATGATATCAACTTCATGTTTTGCGGGACTTAGCCAGTTTTCCCTATATTGAACATAGTGGAAATTTTCCTCGAACTTTGCTCAGCTACTACTGGGCCGATTTATTTCAAATTTAGAATTTGACTTTATACATAGGGGGAATTCGTCGTCTCTCATTTTGTTGGCCTTATGATATCAACTTCCTGTTTTGCGGGACTTAGCCATTTTTCCCTTTATTGTACATAGTGAAAATTTTCGTCGCACTTTTCTCAGCTACTACTGGGCCGATTTATTTCAAATTTGGTATTTGACTTTATACATAGGGGGAATGTGTCGTCTCCCATTTTGGTGGCCTTATGATATCAACTTCCTGTTTGGCGGGACTTAGCCATTCAGGGCCTAATCTATAGTGCATTTAGGGGCCGAATTTCGGCCCCATTCCCAATGGGCAAAAAACGTAATTTTTCCCAATTTCAAGATATAAAAATTCCCAAGTTTGTTTATGTGCAACAATGTTGTTAAAAAGTTTTAGTTTCGCGTTTTGTTTACATGAAATAGACTGGCAACTATCAGTTTTTGGTAAACCAGTCACCTTATACTGCGGTAATGAAAGCCCAAGAGGAATGCCGAATGCATGCTCTGGTTTCTTCATTTCCGTTTTGTTTTACGCTTACACTCATAAAGTATTGAGGTACCAGATTGTTTATTCATCGAGGTCGTGTCATCGCACAATTTGAAGTACAAGTTGCCAAAATCAGCACCCAATGGATTCATTAATTTATCAAGGCACTGAAATTTAAGCAATAAATTCTGTTTAGTAACTTTTAATAACAAAGTGAGTGAAAGGAACTGTTTGTTTCACTCAATACGTATGTTAAACTTCCAATGGAAAATTGATATAATTTCAATTACTCTACCAGAGTTTGGATTTCTTTGTTAACTGGCACCGTCAGTAAAACCCATCTGTGTTAGGGGGCAGCTAGATGACATTTCTTTAAATTATAAAAACTTCTAGAATTGAAAGTTTTGCACTTTAACTATGCTTGATATTAATGTGATTTCTTTATTCATACACTTTGAACAATCTTTGCAGTAAAAAAGAGAGTAAAAAGAAAGCACACATTATACAAATCAGCTGTTGTACTGACTTTTTCCCAATTTTGAACAAATCGTGTAAATTTTCCCAATTTTTAAGGCACAGGGCCCTGGAAACAAAAATGGGATTAACCCCTGGGGGGGTTTAAACTTAATTAGACCTATTGAAATAAATTAAAATTATAATGGTGGTACCCTAAATTTTGACTTGCATTCCTGCCCCCCTGTACATTTTTTCCTGGAAAAGCCCTTAGAAAAATAAACGTACCTATCAAATTTATACATGAATTAGAATCCAGACTATAGAAGTAACAAAATATGGGTCTTAACATGTTTGCATCTTGACACGAAATGATGCCTTCATATCTTCCTATCTATATTTAAATGAGAAAAAAATTCTTACACTTCTAAAATGAAACAACCTCATGTTACATCTCATCAATATTTTAACATAATCCGTAAAAATGGTATTTTAAATCTGTAAAAGTAGTAATTTTCGCCATGTATTAATTTTCAATATATTTGCGGTTAACAAAAACCGTGAAAATAAGTACCGGCGAATATCCAAGAAATAACAAGAAGGTATTTATATTTTGTAGTTGTTCCTAAAACCGCGAAAATTGATCCCCACGAATATGTCCAAGTTCAAGAAACCGCGAAAATTAGCAAGCGCAAATATTAATGCGTTTACAGTACTCCATTTCAAAATCATACACTTCAGTTCTTAGGTTGGACAGTTTGGGCTTACCTTTAAGTTTATCAGTATGGTCATCAAGACCATTAGTTTAAGTTTTAAGAACAAGCACATACGACCATTTTTTCTTATGAGCGGTTTTCTCGGATCACATCTAATATCACACCAAAAAGCATGAGAACATTATTACACTTATGAAGAAGACCAAAAATATCAAAAATAATAAACACAAACATGTGATAAAAAAATATAAATTGCAAATAACCGCTGCAGCTCATTTTGAAGTATTTCAACAACAAAAATAAAGGTCCAATTAAAAAACCTTTCATTTTCCATATACCCATCCACAGAGGCAAATTTTAAAGTCCAGCAATGTACCATAGATGCACATTCCACTAACTAACCCCTTGGGAGGTATTTTAGCTCACCTGGCTATGCCAGGGTGAGCTTTTGCCATCACTTGGCATTTGTCATCCATCCATCCGTCAGTCTGTCGCAAATTTTTTTTCAAAAATCTTCTCCTCTGAAACCACTGGGCCAATTCAATCCAAACTTCGCCTGGGTGTAGTTTAAAAGATATGTTCGGTTAGTCCGAGGACCAAACAACATGGCCGCTGTTACTAAAAATAGATCATAGGGGTAAATTGCTTTTTTTTGGCAAATAACTCAAAAACCGTTGCAGATATGCTGAGATCTATCTGCCATGCAATTTTGAAGAAAATCAGAAAACCTGTCTCAGAGTTACAGCCCTTTTTCTGTAAAATTTTCAAAATTTATGCATTTTTCATTCTTATTTCAAAAATTGTAACAGAAAGAGGTGAAGTGTTAATTGGGAAAATGTTCAACATATCAAGATCTGCATACTCTGAAATTTTGAAGAAAATCCAAATACCTGTGTAGAAGTTATTGACTGTTTTTCATCAATTTTTTTTTTTCAATGCCATATGGTTTATGGGTTATTTCCCTTTAAATTCTGTTTTCAAATCTTCTTTGGTTAACTTTTCTCTTTTAAGTTTTAGAGAAATTCCCTGCTATTACTTTATTAAAAACAATTATTTGTTACATAATCAAGAGCAAAAAATTGTTTTTGTACAAATTTTTACAATTCTTTGCAAAAATACTTCCATAGTCTTTACTTATTTCACATCTTGATAATTTTTTGTATATGGATGTATATTGTGTCCTACAGTGATCAGTGGTGGATCCAGACTTTCTGCTAAGGGGGGGCCCGACCAATATTTTTTTTCAAAAGGGGGCCCGGAACCCAATTTTTTTAAAAACCCCTAGGAATTTTAAATATTTTCCGGCCTAAGGGGGGCCTGGGCCCCCCTATATCCGCCACTGGTGATTAATGCTTGCCTATCAATTTCAATAAATTCTGTACATAGCATCTTGGCTTCATAGCATGCATTGACTATATAAATGACCTGGCTATGCGATGGTGAGTTGCTGCCATTACTGTGTTGTGGTCTGTCCATCTAAAATTTTACATTCAACCATCTTCTTTTCTGAAACCAATGGACCAATTTTAACCAAACTTGGTCACAATAGTCCTTAGATGGTCCCCTTTAAAAAATATGTCTGGCAAGTCAACACGCCATCCAAGATGGCCACCAGTGGGATTTTTGTCAAAAAATGGACCCTATATTCAAAGATCTTCTCTTCTGAAACTACTGGGCCAATTCTAACCAAACTTGGTCAAAAGAGTCCTTAGGTGGCCCCTTTTAAATGAAATGTCTGGCAAGTTCGTATGCCGCCAGCGAGGAATGCCGTTTTAACATTGGACCCTATGGGAAAGCTTTCAAAGATCTTCTTCTCTGAAACCACTGTGGCAGTTGGAACAAAACTTGATCACAATAGTCCTGGGTGGTCCCGTATAGAAATTGTGTCCGGCAAGTTCGCTCTTCATCCAAGATGGCTGCCAGCGCAGTAATTTGTCGAAAATTGGACAATATTGCAAAAATCCTCTCCTCTGAAAATACTGCATGGGCCAATTGGAACCAAACATAGTCACAATGGTCCATAGGTGGCCCCTTTTAAAAAATGTGTACATCAAGTCCACATCATATTCAAGATGGCTGTTAGTTGAGAAAGTGATTTAACATTGGACCATATAGGGAAACATATTCAAAGATCTTCTCCTATGAATGTACATGGCAAATTTGAAAAATACTTGATCACAATGGTCATTACTTCACACTGTGTAAACGGTGTCCTCTATAAAATGTGCCTTCGTGTTTTTTGTTAGAAATAAAGAAGGCACAGTACACCATATGATATAGTGTCCTTAGTGAAATTGTGCCTTCATGTTTCCTAAATCCAGAAAAAAAAACACGAAGGCACATTTATCGAGGACACTGTTGTTATCCAGATGGCATCACAGATGGCAGTCACCCGGGCCGCTCATATTGTTTAACCTTGGACCCCATGGGAAATCATTCAAAGATTTCCTCTGAAAATACTAGGCCAATTGGAACCAAAGTGTGGCACAATGATCCTTATATGGTCTTCTTCAAGAAAAGTGACAGTTGGTCTACGTCCCATCAAAAACAGCTGCCAATGGGGAACATAGTTTAATTTTGGATCATATAACATCAATGTCTATCAATAAACTTGAATATGAGACCCTTACATTGGGATTATTTTGACTTATTGTGTCAGCCATAGCCCAGGTGAGCAATATAGGCTCTCGAGATCCTCTTGTTTTTGTTTTGCCTTCTCCCTGTCCCATCTATGTTTTACTGGAACAGCCCTTAATGGGATCTGGAATTTCCATTGTCATTTTTGTGGGATTAAGGATTTAAAATTACCGGTATATTTCTTGGGAATTTGGGATTTTAGAGTGATTTCCAAGGGATTCCGAGATTAGACCTTTTCTACTCACCTTCTTTGTTACTAACTTATAACTATAGTATGCTTCTGTTGGTATACATAACCAAACATGACTTTGATACTGTAAATTTCAGATGTAATGTAGTGATCAACTTTTTCGACAACGCACATAAAGTTTCTGTGTCTGAAGATACATGTGACGATTGTGGTTCACATATTGTAGATGTAGATTTCAGCAAGGTATGTTTGTTTTGTATTATAGGGCTTATAACTATTAATCAACAATTAAAACTCAAATAACATCTATTCTGTGAAGGATTGGATGTACCAACTGTATTTCCTCTGTACTTACTAACTTAGTTGCAAAGTTTTATGTGATGTAACGTTTGTGACTATGAGGCCATATTTACTCATTTAAAAATTCCTCCAAAATTACTTTTACTACTTATAATTTAAATTGAAAATACCAAAACCAGTGTTGAAATCCCCATTTACCACACTACATTGCCTAGTAATAAACATGTGTATTTAAATCACCAAGAAGCATTTATTGAAAACTGAATTATTTGTTTTTATGTCAATACCCTAAGAAGAAAAGGGTCCTTAGTTCTGTTTCTGAAGGTTTCGTACCAATAACTTTTGATCAAAATTAGATGTTGTTTCCAAACTTTGCATGAAAGCTTTTGGCCATTAAATTTAGACAAAGCCTGATTTTTGGTTCAGTTGTATAAGTGGTTCTGGTGATTCCCCATTAAATTTTTACAAAAAAACACCATTCATCTGTAAACATTTTCATCTATTTATGAACATTGTCATCAATTTGCTCTTTAAACTGATGGAAACATATTAATTTTAACAGCCGCAGACATCTTTGAAGTCGGATTGAGTACATGAAGTTTGAAGTTTCAAAGTTTTTTTTTCTGTTTGGTGTATTGCATAATCAACTCTTTTGAAAACTGAAAGATTTTCATTTTATTTTATCATTTCCAAGGGAAAACAGCTCTATATGGTGGAATCCTATGATACCACATTTTGTATCATGTTTTATGCCCCCAGATCGAGGATCAGGGGGCATATTGTTTTTGTCCTGTCTGTCTGTGCATCCAAAACTTCAACCTTGGCTATAACTTTTGAACTGTGTAAGATTGACTTTTAAAACTTGGCAAGTGTATAGGTCTTGTCAAGAGGAACATAAACATAAATATATAAAAACAAAATAGATCAAAGGTCAAGGTCACAGAAGTCAAAAAGGGGTTAAATTGGGTATTTTCATATATTTTACTGTAGAATCTGGGGGCATATGTAGTGTTTCACAAACACATCTTGATTTTTTTACTATTTTCAGGGAAAAACGCCGCTGGATGGTGGTAAAACAGAACATTCAGGTTGTGCTTTCTGTGATCCTGTATTCAAACCTTTAGTAGAAAAACACCATGCAATAATGAAAAGAAGAGGAGGTGCTAGTCGGGCGGCTGGGAGAGGTGGGAGAGGCAGAGGAGGAAGATCTAGGGGGCGTGGAAGGGGGAAACCTAAAGACAAAATGTCTCAGTTAGCTGCTTATTTTGTATAAAAAGTAGATTTTATTTATACTGCTGATAAATTGTATATCAAAGCCAACATTTTGTTTAATTAGCTCATTTGGTCCAAGGCCATTTGAGCTTTTGCCAGCACTATGTGTAAGTCATTCGGTGTCTGTTTGTCAACATTTTCAAAAATCTCCTCTGAAACTACTGGGCCAAATGAAACTACACATGTCTGAATCATCACTAGGGTATGGATTCTCAAACTTGTGTAAACTAGTCCCCAGGCTAAACAACATGTCTGCCATTGCTAAAAATAGAACATAGGGATAAATTGCAGTTTTTAGCCAAGAATTTGAAAATCGATACAGATATCAATAAAGGGCTAAGCAGGGTGAGCATGATACGATGGCAGCATGTCAACCACTTACATTTGAACAAGTGTAATTTAAAATGAATTTGGACGCGGAAAAAAACTTGACACATTAATAAGCTTGACACAAACTAGGGAAAATGAAAATCATCCCTTTTGATTACTGATCGGAAATGTAAGAGCTACAAAAAATCTGTTGACTACCAACAAAAATCCCATTATATTAAGGTGGAAAAACATTTAAGGTTATTTCAACAACTGCAATTTCTGCCCTGTTTGGCCCCTTTTAGCTCAGAAATAGTAAGAGATGCATCAAATCTGTCACATTCTACTTAAACATTATGTTAAGAGGAATCCAAAGATAAAATCCAATTGAAAAATACAATTTAAAACAAAGATTTCGAAAAACTGCAATTTTGGTCCCTTTGACCCCATGTAGCTTGGAAACTGTAATTGCTACACGAAATCTGGTTGCATACTTCTAAAAGCCTTTTATAAGAAGTTTTCAAAGAAAAAAATCCCATCAAAATCTGCTGAAAAATAAAGATTTCACATATTTAAAAAAAAAATGCTTGCAATTTTGGCCCTTTTTGGCCCCTCATAGCTGGGACAGGGAACAAGTTATCAAAAATCTGATGGTGCAGCGCTTTGTTTATATTTCATAAGGAATCCATGGCAAAAAATTGTATCAAAATCCGAATTAAAAATAAAAAATTAAAATTTTAGAAAATTTGCCCTGTTTGGAACCCATAATACTGATATCTCTTGAACGGTATATGCCATGTAAAATCCGTTGACATATTAAAGGTAGGAAATTTAACTAGGAACTCAATGAAAGAAACCCAATCAAAATCTGAAAAATAATAAATATTCTACAGCCAAATATGTGCAAATACTCAATTTTGCCCCTTTTGGTCCCTTCTTTAAAATAAGGACGGGGTCAAAAAAACAAACACTATATCCAGCATTCCTATTGTGCAATGGAAAAATGTGTCAATATTTCAGAAGGATGGATCGACTGGAATTTAAGTTATTGTCCAATATGTAAGGTATCTACATACAAAGACAATGACAGAACCATACCATTATACAACCTCAAATTTGTTGTAGTTGTATCAAAATCTTACAAGTGTTATGGCGGATTTCACGGATGATTAACGTATTTTATTTGCAATTCTTCAATGAACATACCAATATTCCTCTAGTAACACCTATAAAACTCCTTCTAAACTC
>MJUU01006673.1:44031-62294 GCA_002080025.1 Modiolus philippinarum | reverse complement strand
GTTTAGAAGGAGTTTTATAGGTGTTACTAGAGGAATATTGGTATGTTCATTGAAGAATTGCAAATAAAATACGTTAATATTCCAGGAAATCCGCCATAAAATTGTTCAGAATGGCAAGATCTACCAACCATGCAATTTTGAAGGAAATCCAAAACCCATGTATGAGTTATTGCCATTTCTCACCGAAGTTCCAGGATATTCATATTTTTATGCCAGATTAGCTTTTGCCATCACTTAGTGTTCATCTACCATCGTCAAATCTCTTCTCCTCTGAAACCACTGGGCTTATTGGAACAAAACTGTCAGGATAGCACTTGGGTTGTCCCCTTCGAAAATTTTGCCCAGCTTGTCCACATCTCATCCAAAATGGCCACCAGATGTAAACAAAGTTAACATAGAGACCTTACAGGAAATGCATTTAAAGATCAGATCCTCTGAAACCACTGACAGAGCTAATTGGAACCAAACTTGGTCACAATAGTTCTTGGGTGGTCCTTTTCAAAATTAGTGATTTTTATGTTTGTACCTCATTCAAGATGGCCAACAGGGATAAACATATTTTAACATAGGACCCTGTCAAATGCATTCAAAGATATTTCTCAATTGGAACAAAACTTCGTCCCAAATAGTTCTTGTGAGGTGACAGGTCCCCTTCAAAGTTTGATTTTTTTTTTGTGCATACCTTATCCAAGATGGCCGCCAGCAGGGAATATACTTTAGCAGAGACCCTATGCAAGATGCATTTAAAGCTAGATAGTCTCATCTGAGACCACGGAGCCACTTAGTCACAATAGTCCTTGGGAGGTACCCTTCAAAGTTTTTATTTTTATGTTTGTATCTAATCCAAGATGCCGCCAGCTGGAAACCTAGTTTAACATGGGACCACACATAAATGCATAGATCTTCTCTCCTCTGAAACCGCCAAGTCAATTTGAACCTTACCGGGGAACACAATCCTTGGGTGGTCTCCTTCAAAGTTTGTGATTTTTATGTTTGTACCTAATCCAAGATGGCTGCCGTAGAGGAACATAATTTAATATGGGGATCTTATGGTAAATTCATTCAAAGATCTTCTATTAAACCACTTTGTTATTAGATCTATTCTTGGTCACAGTAGTTCTTAGGTGGTCTCCTTCAAAGTTTGTGATGTTTGTGTTCCTTTCACATAAAAAATGGCCACCAAAAGAGAACACAAGTTTACAAAGGACCTAATGAAATTTATGCATTTAGATGTCTTTTCAGAGAAATCACAGTAATAATGATCGCGATAGTATACAAGTGGCCCATTTTAAAAAAGTTGTAGTGATAGTGTTCATACGTCTTCCAAGGTGAAAACCAGTGGCAACAAAACATTAGACTGATTGCCTCTGGGATTAACTGAAGGCCATAGTTCAAGTGAATAATACAGGTTCTTGAACTTACTATGAGGTAGGAGTGTTTGCTCAATGCTCATTGTTGGAAGGCCTCATGGCGACTTCAAGATGAAGGACCTGAAAGTATTGTTCCATTTGCTTTAATCTTGCCGTGTATTTATAGGGATTTTGTCCCATGTACATTTACTCCATATCTCTTTATTTGTTCATCTTGAAAGCCTCTTGTTAGCCTTTTTATTTCAAAACGAAGGTCAAATGGAATGGATAGATGTTTGCAGTCAAAATATACCTACCCTTCAATTTTTAAAGAAATTCCATAACCAATGTAGGAGTTCTTGTCCTTAATTAACAAAAATTTTACAATTTTATGTTTTTCGTCATGTATTTCCAAAACTTGAAATGATAGAGGTCAAATGTATATTGATAAAATGTTTGGCACGTCAAGATCTTCTTACCCTGCAGTTTTAAAAAGAAATTCAAAAACTAATGTAGGAGTTGTTGCCCTTTGTTTGCCAAAACCACTGTTTTTATGTTTTTCATCTTTTATTTCCAAAACGTCATGTACAAAAGATAGAAGTCAAGTTTAAATTTGATCCAACATTTGCTATGTCTGCAATTTTCAGGCAAATCCTAGAAGTCATGTAGGAGTTATTGCCCTTTGTTCACCAAATTCTGTAACTTGAGCCAAATGGACAAAACTTAATACAATAGTCCTTGGGTCCTCCTCTTACAAATTTTTTACCAACAGGCTGATGATGTCCAGCTGAGCGATACAAGCTCAGGTGAGCTTCTGGTATTTCCATGACCAGTCCTCCACCATCAACTTTTCATTCAAAGATATTCTCTGAAACCACTGGGCCAGTCAGAATCAAAGTTGGTCACAATGGTCCATGGATGTCTCCTTTCTGTCCCTAATACAAGGATGCTGCCACCAAGAACATTGTTTAATTCATAGTGGCTGCCATCAAGAACATAGGTTAATTCAAATAACTTATAAAAATTATAATTTTTCTTACATTTAACCTTTTTTATACAACCGCAAAAAAAAATGAGGTTGTATGTCGTCATCTGTATACACTTTCGTTTTTGGTCAATAACTGAGCTCAAATTGATCAATCCTTATGAAATTTTAACACAAGGTTCCTGGCTCAAAAGGAAGGCTTGAATTGGTTTTGGATATTTTGGCCCTCCTGTTTTAAAGAAGGGACCAAAAAGGGCAAAATTGGGTTTTTCACATATTTGGCTGTAAAATGTTTATTATTTATCAGATTTTGATGGGGTTTCTTTCAGTGTGCTCCTGAAGAAATTTCCAATCAACAGATTTCATGTAACCGTTTATGAGATAAATGGGCCAAAAGGGGCAAATCTAAAAAATCTCATTTTTTATTTCTAGTCCAATATCAATATTTTTTTTAACATGGATTCCTTATGAAAAGTTAACATAGCTCTTAACTTTTAGATTTTGATAACTTGTTTTCAGAGCAATAGGGGCCAAAATTGGCAAAGTGCAGAGTACCTGAAAATTTATTTTTCATCAAATTTCGATGGGATTTTTCTCTTTAGATTCCTCTTTTTGTATGCCAAAAGATTCTGTGTAGCACTTACAGTTTCAGATTTACAAGGGGTCAAAGGGGCCGAAATTGCAATTTTTCAAAATGTGTAAAAATCTTTTTTTTAATCAGATTTCAATGGGATTTTTTTAGATCCCTCTTTTTGTAAGCTTATGGTAGTATGTCAACAGATTTGGTGTATCTCTTACCGTGTCCAAACTATAATGGGTGAAAGGTGCTGAATTGCAATTATTGAAAAAATGTAAAATCAATATCTTTAATCAGATGAAAACAGTTCGAGCTAGAGGGATGTTGGAGTGATCGAGGTGGAACTTATGTTAAACTTCAACATACGACCCAGAAAAAGGGTTCGACATCCATGGTGTTCCGAGCTATTACAGTTTGCAATTGAGCCATAGAGGTTCCACTGTATAACAAACCTTAGTCCCAAAGTGTTCACCTTCAAAAAGCGTATCCTGCATGTCTGCACCTTCTTCAAGATGGCTGCCAGTGGAGAATATACATGTATATTTGATTTTTACTGCAAGTCTTTTTGTGTATATATTTTTTAGCCATTCACCACACATATGGGGAGGGTTTGGATCAAAACGAGGTTAACCCCATAGCAATTTTTGTGCCTGACCCAAGTCAAGATGTTGGTCATTGGCTAGTCCTCGTCTTCATTAAAATTTTTGTTTCTCAATATTCGGGTTGTTTCCATTGATTTATTCACTTTTTTGGGGCCATTTAGGGCTTGCTACATGGTGTGAGGTTCCTCACCGTGTTGAAGATGCTTTGTTTTGGGTCGTTTTAACCTGGAGATAAGATGTTGTCTCCTTGACATTTACCCCATTTCCTTCCTGAATTCAAAGATCTCCGAAGCCATAAGTCAGATTTGATCTATCTTAAGTCGCAATGCTCGTTGTGTGATCTTGGTGGGAAAAAATATCCTGTTCATCCATGAGCTATCCAGTATGACCTAAAGAGGGGAACTTAGCCATACATACAGACTTTCCACACATCATTCCTATAGTTTGAATGAATTGGCTTCATTGGTTTCAGAGGAGTTGATGAAAATTATGTTTTTCCCATAGTATAAATTCTGAGCTGGCTGCCATGTTGTTTGTTGGATCGGAACGAAATAAGCAATCTTTGTAAAGGACGTTCCATAAAAATTCCTGTAAAGTTTGGTTGAATTTGCTTCAGTGGTTTCAGTGGATGATGAAAATGACATTTTTCCCATAGGATCCAGTATATTTTTTTTTTGTCGGATCAAAATGAAATGAGCAATCTTTGTAAAGGACCTTCCATATGTCATTCCTGTAAAGTTTGATTGAATTTGCTTTATTGGTTTCAGAGGAGTTGATGAAAATGAAGTTTTCCCATAGGGTCTAATGTTAAAAAGAAATTCCAGGCTGGCAACCATGATTTTTAGTCGGATCGGAAAGAAATGAGCAATCTTTGTAAAGGACCTTCCATACAAGATTCCTGTAAAATTTGGTTGAATTTGCTTCATTTGTTTCAGAGAAGTTGATGAAATTAATGTTTTTCCCATAGGGTCCAATGTTAAATATAAGTTCTGCGCTGGCGGCCATGTTTTTTGTCTGATTGAAACGAAATGAGCAATCTTTGTTAAGGACCTTCCATACATCATTCCTGTAAAGTTTGGTTGAATTTGCTTCAGTGATTTTAGAGGAGTTGATGAAAATGACACGTTTCCCATAGGGTCCAATGTTAAATATAAGTTCTGCGCTGGTGGCCATCTTTCTTGTCCGATTGGAACGAAATGAGCAATCTTTGTTAAGGACTTTCCATACATCATTCCTGTAAAGTTTTGTTGAATTTGCTTCAGTGGTTTTAGAGAAGTTGATGAAAATGACGTTTTTCCCATAGTGTCAAATATTAAATATAAATTCCAGGCTGGCAACCATGTTTTTTTGTCGGATCGGAAAGAAATGAGCAATCTTTGTAAAGGACCTTCCATACAAGATTCCTGTAAAATTTGGTTGAATTTGCTTCATTTGTTACAGAGAAGTTGATGAAATTAATGTTTTTCCCATAGGGTCCAATGTTAAATATAAGTTCTGCGCTGGCGGCCATCTTTCTTGTCCGATTGGAACGAAATGAGCAGTCTTTGTTAAGGACTTTCCATACATCATTCCTGTAAAGTTTTGTTGAATTTGCTTCAGTGGTTTTAGAGAAGTTGATGAAATTGACGTTTTTCCCATAGGGTCAAATGTTAAATACAAGTTCTGCTCTGGCGGCCATGTTTTATGTCCGATCCGAACGAAATAAGCTATCTTTGCTAAGGACCTTCCATACATCATTCCTGTAATGTTTGGTTGAATTTGCTTCTTCGTGGTTTTAGAGTAGTTGATGAAAATGACGTTTTTCCCATAGGGTCAAATGTTAAATACAAGTTCTGCGCTGGCGGCCATGTTTTTTGTCCGATCGAAACGAAATGAGCAATCTTTGTAAAGGACCTTCCATACATCATTCCTGTAAAGTTTGGTTGAATTTGCTTAAGTGGTTTTAGAGGAGTTGATGAAAATGTGAAAAGTTAACAGACGGATGGACGCCAAGTGATGGCAATAGCTCACACTGACCCTTTGGGTCAGGAGAGCTAAAAAACACTCAAAGATCTCCTCTAAACTGCTATTCCAACAAGAACCAGAATGGCAATTCGGTAGTTCTCTTCAAAATAGGTATCCAGCAAGCCCAGACCTCATCCAAGATGTATACTAGCAGATAAAATGTTAAATATTGGAATTCCATTCAGTTAAAACCAAGCTAAGAAACAATGGTCCTTAGGTAGTTCCCTTCCATCAACACCTCATCGAAGATAGCTGCCAGCAAGATTGAATTTTAACGCAGGACTCTATGGAAAACACATCTAAAGATCTCTTTAAATTTGATTTAAACCAAGTTTAACAAGGTCCTTCAGGCAACCTCTACAATAAAGGGCTACGCCGAGCGCAGCACGATACGACCGCAGCATGCCGACAACTGAAATTTGAACAAAAGTATTTTAAAGTGAATGTGGACACAGTAAGGAGCTTAATATCGTAATTTGATGAACATAATAGGGAGCTAGACACAGTAATTAGCTGGACACAAAGTAGGCCTGGGGAACATAAAAATTAGCCCTTTTAATCCCATAAAGGTATGAAAAACTGAAAGAGTTACACAAAAACTGCTGACAAACTACTGAAAGCTTACATCAAAGAGGAATCTGAAGTAAAAAAATCCCATTAAAATCCTATAAAATAAAGATTTAAGATATTTTAAAAAAAAAATTGCAATTTTGGTACCTTTGACCCCTTATAGCTCGGAAATGGTAAGAGATATGCCAAATCTGTTACCATACTGCTGAAAGCTTACAATAAAAGGAATTCAAAGAAAAAAATCCCATCGAAATCCGATAAAAAATAAAAAAATTTCAATAATCTGGACCTGGTTGTACGAATGTGTCATTAGCCTAATGTGTCATTAAGACGTCATTAGCCCGATGGATTGTTAATTTTTAAGACTTGATGAAAACTTAAATGATTCATTAGGCTAATGGCACTTTCATACAACTGGGTCCTGTACATTTGCAATTTTGGCCCCCTTTGGAACTAATTACTTGGAAACGAAAAAAGTTATCAAAAATTTGATGGTGCTGTGCTAGTTAGCTTTACATAAGAAATCCATTGCAAAAAACTGCATTAAAATCAGACTAAAAATAAGAAATATAAAATTTTTGAGATTGGCCCCCTTTGGAGCCCATTTATTTCATGAACGGTACATGCGACATGAAATCTGTTGACATTCAACAGATTGGAAATTTTCCCAGGAACCCCATCAAAATCCGATAAATAATAAATATTCTACAGCCTAATATACGAAAACACCCAATTTGGCCCTTATCTTAAAAACGGGCGGGGCCAGTATACCCAAAACCAATCCCAGCCTTCCTTTTGTGCCAAGGAACATTGTGCTAAAATTTCATAAGGATTGCTCAACTAGAAATTAAGTTATCGCTCGGAAACGAGGTGTCCACAGACGCTGACGACGCCACCAGTATCATACCAATATACAACCTCAAAATTTTTTGCGGTCGTATAAAAATGGGTTTGTACCACTCAACAGAGGGACCATAGTTTAACACTGTCATCTCTGAAACTACTAGTCCAGTTAGAACAAAATTTGGTCACCATGACCCTGCAAAACAGGCATATGGCAGGTCCATACTTCATCCAAGGTGGCTGCATGCAAGGAACATAGTATAATTTGTTGATTGAAAACACATCAAAGTAGGGAGTGTCCTCTTGTTTTAGTACACCCAATTCTTCATTCCAATCTAACAATGGTTATGGTGACAGTTAGCTATCTTGCATGTAAATGTGCTGCATACTTAAATTCTCCATGTATACAGACAGGAATCTAACAAAAAATGCACACAATGTAGTACACAATGTAGTTCTTCATACTTTGAATCTTGTGTTTGAAGATGAAACTATGCAGGGTTTTCAGACGGATGCGACAGAAAAAATTGTGATACATGTTTTTCTCCATGTACATGTATTAAAAATATTAACTCTCCATTGTCTGTGACCATTCGAGCCTAATAGTTCGTTTTGTGTGACCATTATAGCAATCCAAGTTGGAAAATTGGACAAAAGTAGGTCTTTTCAATATTGCTGAAGAGGTTTACTAGTTGGTCTTTTTAATCACACCTACAGATTGCTCAAATTGCTATTAACTTGGTTACACAATATGAACTATCAGCCCTTAAGGACACACATAATTGACAATAAAAGTTCAGCAAGTCAACATATGATAGAATGGATAATTTCTAAGAAGATGCAGCATTTTTGCCAACATAAGACTAGCCTAAGAATGAGACAAATCATTTGTGACCAATATTTTAACATCCAAATATTCAATCACATCCAATGGGAAAGGCACAATCAACAGATTTTCAAACGTCTTTCACTATACAGTACATGTACTCCATTCTTCTGCTGTGTAGCAACTGGTCAGTGTTGTTCCTTTGAAAAATGTCAACTAAATTATTTGGAAATGTTTTAAAAATAATTAGTATTTCCCTCTTCCAAATTTAGTCATGTTAATAGCAGATTTTGGCATTCCATTTAGATCCTATTAGTTTTTATACATCTTTGGGTATATGGTTCGAATATATTTTGATTTGATTTCCACTGAAGAGATAAAAGTTGTTAAATTTGATGTCTACAACAACTTAATTTACTGTATTTTGTTATTAAGTTATTGGTAACAATTGTTTTTTGTGTCCAAAATAATTCTAAGTTCTGTCTGCGAAGTTGACATTCAACAGATCAAATACTGTCTTGTACATTATAGTTCATATTGTTGGAGTGTGCAAAATACCAGGATGTAAGCGTATATTTTTAAAATAGAATATCAAAGGGATTATTTTGTGATGCTGTCTTGCTGAAGACTGACAAGAGACAGTACTCTTATTACCTTTGAAGGCGACAAAATGAACTTCCTATCTAGTATTACTATAATCAATCCATTTATAATAATGGAATGGTGTTTGACCTAAGCCTGACCATATTCACAAGCCAAGAATTTCTATCCAACTCCCCTCTTCGTTACTATTGGCAGATTTAGCATTCATTTCTTGAGCCTTTTGAAAAACCATTTCAAATATGGCTGCTGTAAAGTAGCCATTGCAGCCAATCCGAACCACTGTTATCTATTCTTGGTGAAGCACAGGCATACACTTGTAAACAAGTGATTTTCTGCTTCCTTCTCATATGCCACCAACACATCTTTACCTCTCAATAGAGTCAATACAACATTGGTCATGTGTTTAATTAATCATAGCAAAGCTTGTGTTTATATTTGCAATATCATAATCGTCCCAATTTCATGATCATCATTGCCAATGAAACGCAAATTCTTATAGACTTTTTAATGTAGAGCTGCCAACCCCATTTTAGGATGACCGGGAGAAATTGAAAACTTTTTCGGGAGTTTTCAATATTTTGAAGGGAGGCTCCTAAAATTGAAAGAAAATTACAATGCCTGTCTGTATTTATTATAGGATTAAACACTCATTTTTAGGAAATTATCTATGTATAAACTCTGGCAGCTCACTCACAAACTGACTAAGTCCGAAGGAGTTTATATACACATAATTTCCTAAAAATCAGTGTTTAATCCTTATAATTCCAATTATGTATGTTAAAAACTGTGATCCATATAAGACGTCTTTATTTGCTGCACTATATTTTTGCAGAGTGGATTAATGGGCAAACAGAAATATCGAAAAATATTTCCGTTTGCTATTCATAACATTGACCAATGAAAATTAACGTTACAATTACATTTGGAATTATTAGAGAATAACCCTTTAAACTGTTAAATGACGTTTCCAAGCACCGGAATTCAAACGAATAAGATAGTTTATATTTGGTAAGCCATTCCCAATTTTGGCTTTCGAATTAGCACCGTGCAGTTGCTGTCTTCAGCATCTCCGACATTTTCTAAAGCTTTTACATATACATATATCCTCCCACTGGAATGACCAACAAAACACAAAGTTATAACATGCATTTACGGTGGAGGATACGCATGCTGTTCCATCAATTATTTTCTAGATCCGGTAAAGGAAAGGCGAAACAAATATAATTTATAGGATTTTCGCAGGAAACGAAATTCGGGAGAAAATGGTACAACCGCGGGAATCGGGACCGAAAATCAGTAGGCTCCCGCCAAAATCGGGAGGGTTGGCAGCTCTGTTAATGACATCATTAAAAGGAGATCATTAGGGATGTTTGGCAGAGGACATTACTTGGTTAAACAAATTGTATGCTAAATCTGCCAAGGGTGAAGGGTAGAGGAGGCATATCCTAACCTCTGCCTCGCAAAATGAAACCCAACTGAAACCAAAGTATTTATGCAGCAGACCACACCAGTTTCTGGCTTAAAGTTGCTTATTTCAATGTAGACAGAGAGTTATCTCAAATATGCAACAAGACAATGGCTGCTTAAATAATTCCCCCCCCATCCTCCAAATTCAAATTCTTGAGTATATGCAACAATCTTAAGTATTCGATGATAAACATGATAAGGAGAAATCACAAACAACTAATCTTTTCAAGTCTTTTCTTTTTATTTTTCACTTTCTTTACTCCTGAAATAAAAAAAATAAAGTTCTAATTAGATATATATGTATAAACAGTTGAGATCAAAACAAAAATGTGTATTTCAATTAATTTTTCTTGTACGTTATGTACATAATTTGTATTTATATCCAATGTATTTGAGACCTTAAGAAATCAAATTGATAAGAAAACTGTCCAATTGGGAATCTGGACATGATATTTCATTGTTAACTTATTTTCAGAATATTACATCCATCCAGAGTCACTAAAGTAATCAAAGTGAACACAACCCAGTTTCCTTCATTCATGTCTGCATATTGTGTCCTTCCCTTCTAAAAGTCATCACAATCCTGTAGGTGGTTTTAAAGAGTTGCTCTTATACAATAAAGGGCTACGCCGCGCGCAGCATGATACGACCGCAGCATGTCGAATACTGAAATTTGAACATGAGTGCAATTCAAATGAATGAGGACACAGTAAAGAGCTTGATACAGTAAATAAATGGACACAATAAAGAGCTTAAATCAGTTGCAATTTTGGCCCCTTTGGCCCCTTTAGCTCAGAAACGGGAAAAGCTATGCCAAATTTGTTGACTTACTACTAAAAGCTTATATCAAGAAGAATCGAAAGAAAAAAATCTGATCAAAATCCGATGAATAATAAGGATTTCAAATATTTCGAAAATTACAATTTTGGCCCCTTTGACCCCTTGTAGCTTGAAAACGGTAAGAGCTACGCAAAATTCACTGCCATACTACTGACAGCTTACATCAAGAGGAATCCAAAGAAAAAAATCCTATTGAAATCCGATGAAAAATAAAGATTTCAAATATTTCGAAAATTTGCAATTTAGGCCCCTTTGACCCCATGTAGCTCAAAAACGGTAAGAGCTAAGCAATATCCGTTACCATACTACTGAAAGCTTATATCAAGAGGAATTCAAAGAAAAAAAATCCCATCAAAATCCGATGAAAAATAAAGATTTCACATATTTCGAAAATTTGCAATTTTGGCCCCTTTGACCCCGTGTAGCTCGGAAACAGTAAGAGCAACGCAAAATCCATTGACGTACTACTGAAAGCTTATATCAAGAGGAATTCAAAGAAAAAAATTCCATTGAAATCCGATGGAAAATAAAGATTTCACATATTTAAAAAATTTGCAATTTTGGCCCCTTTGACCCCTTGTAGCTCGAAAACGGTAAGAGCTACGCAAAATCCGTTGACATACCACTGAAAGCTTATATCAAGAGGAATTCAAAGAAAAAAATCCCATGGAAATCCGATGCAAAATAAAAATTTCAGGTAATCAGCAAATTTGCAATTTTGGCCCCGTTCGGCCCCTCATAGCTCGGAAGCAAACAAGTTACCAAAAATATAAAAGTTGAGCGCCATATTAATTTTTCATAAGGAATCTAATGAAAGAAACTGCATCAAAATCGGACAAAAAATGAAAAAAAATAGATTTTTGAGATTTCCCCCTTTTGGGACCCATTTATCTCATGAACGGTACATGTGACATGAAATCCGTTGACATACCTCCGATTTCAAATTTCCTTAGGATCACACTGAAAGAAACCCCATCAAAATTTGATAAATAATAAATATTCTACAGCCCAATATATGAAAACACCTAATTTGGCCCTTTTAAAAAAAAATGGGCAGGGCCACAATACCCAAAACCAATCCCAAACTTCCTTTTGTGACAAGCAACATTATGTTAAAATTTCATAAGGATTGATCAACTAGAACTGAAGTTATCACACGGAAACGATGAGTCTACAGACGCCGACGCCAGTATCATACCAATATACGACATCAAAAATTTTTTTGCGGTCGTATAAAAAGTGTGGACATACATGTACAAGGGATTTCGATAGACCCCTAAAACTTTTTTGTGGGAGGTACAACACTGTATCTTCAAACATATATATTAAAGCATCAAAACATTCACAAACCTTATTTCAGGAATAATAACTTTATTTTAGTGTTTCAACCAATATTTTTTTTAAGTATATCTGGTCAGACAGGTTAAAATCACAGGTCCATCCATGTGAAAAATTGCCCGTCAAGACTGGACATGCACATTTAAAGAAGACTGATTTTGTGCTCCAAAAACTGAAGATGTTTTCCTATACAGATACACATGTATGTACATGAATATTTCCCTTCACACAAAAAAACTTACATCTGGTACTTCAATTTCTCCATCATTAATTCTGTCAATGATGTCATGTGGGGCACTCTTGTCAATTGTACAACCTACTGACTGTGCTGTTCCTGTAATGGAATCAGAATACATGTATCTTATGAAAAATTATATACAATATGGGTAATATTCCATCTACAATGACCTTGGTCATTGTTCAATTCCTATAACTAAATTAATTGGACCGCTCATCACAAGCCCCGCAGAAATTGCACATCCCCTACCATATTCAGAAATGTGTGTGTTGCCTCAAATTCAGAAACAAATAAAACTGTAAGCATCAATTCCAATAGCAAGCCCATTCACAAACTGCAGTACGTAATTCATGTAAATGAGAAAACATGCACATACAATTTTCGAAAATCAAAACATGCATGCATATACATTTGAAACACATTTATCATTAATATTCTGGGTTTACAGTCAAAACATGTATAGTACTTTATATTCACAGTACATAATTTTTGCAGTTCTCAGTTTTGGATTCAATCGCAGGGTTTTATATTCATGGATTTTTTTTAGTGAATGTATTGTTCACTCATATTAAAGTTTACAGTGAAATATTCACAGGTATAAATTTTCCACATACCATTTTGAACACAAATAGCTCAAGAATTAATACCCCGTGAAATATAACAACCATACAGTAATTTACAACAACTATACTGTTTCGAGCGAAACCTTACACTGAAATTCTTGCTATCAGCGAAAAGGTTTTACAAATGGACAGAAAAATAGGTCCATTTTCAAGAAATATTTCATCATAAATTTGACAAGGTCAAATATTCTGGTACCAAACTGAAAGGTCCTCCCAAAAGGAAAACACATGCAAAATATGAAAGCCCTTTCACTTACCATTTAAAAGATAAGCTCAATGTTAAAGATCTTATGCAGTTGTTCACACGCCAAGGTCAAATATTCTGGTACCAACTGAAAGGTATGAAAGCCCTTTCACTTACCATTTAAGAGATAAGCTTAATGTTAAAGTTCTTATGCAGTTGTTCACATGCCAAGGTCAAATATTCTGTTACCAACTGAAAGATCTTCCCACAAGGAATACACAATGTAAAATATGAAAGCCTTATCGCTTACCATTCTAAAGATTATACCCAATGTTTTTTGTGGAAAAACAGACAGACAGAAAACTAAAAGGCATTATTTCAGTTTTATGTGTAATCCAAATATGGAATATAGGACATTTTGTTTTTGATATGGACTTTATCACAGCCAGTATCAAGGGAGCCTGTAAGGGCGAGCTTGATGCGTTACCCGTGATACAGTCCGTATCAAAAAAAAAATGTCCTATATTTGTTTTATCGGTAATTCACAAAATGATAAATAAAACTGAATATTAAGTGGAAAAAAACTGAAATTTCAATTTTAGCACAGCCAATCAATTGTTAATTGCAATACTTTTTATGGATTCTTCATTCAACTTGTTACACGTATAAACACGACAAATAGTACAAAATGAGTCAGCATAGCAACCTGCACATGACGCCTTCAAAGTGACCTAATAATTTCGTGATAATGCCCAGTTCAGTGATACTGAGATTATCAGTCTCTGTAGACCAAACAGTCAGGGGACAGACTGGAGTAAGTCTTATTATTTTAGACCTCTAGATCTTCAAGTCTGGAATTATAGGTTTTGTTGAGCAATTTTGACCTGCACAAGTCTAAAATTGATCAGACTTGTACAAGTCTAAGAGAAATTACTATTTTTATGTTTTTTGTGCTTAATGGGTATTTCAGTTATCCTTCATATTGTTTATCATTGAAAAAGAATCATGACTAGTGCCTTGTAATTTAAAACAAAAAGCCATACCAATCTGCAAAAGCAGTTAGTTGATATTGATAATTTTGTTATCTTTGATAGCAATCTTTAATTGATTGTACACCTGCTGTCCTAATTTTGCCCCAGTAACCAATAATTTTCAGATAAAAATGGAAAATTAAACTTCCATGAAATTCCAATTAGGTCTGGACGCCCCACCTCTAAATACTGACGCTTGGCTCATTAAAATGGTCAATTTAGCAAATTTTAGACTTATGCAAGTCTAATTATCCATAAAATTTGAAACACCTGTGCAACAGGAAATAAACATTAGACTTCATCAGGTCTAAAAATTTTAGACTTCAACAGGTCTATGCATACAAAGCTAAGAAAATTAAAAGACTCAAGCAAGTCTAAAACTCTGCAGACTTGTACCAGTCTGTCCCCTGACTGCCACAGGAAATTCATACAAATTACCGATAAATCTTTGTTTTACCTAATCTGGAGGAGTAAACACCCTTTATATTGCATGATGTACTTTATAATAATCCAAAACTGGACACATCTTTGTCCTCATTTAATTTTTTTTTTGCCGTTTTCTTTCTGATTATTTATTGCTGATTTGTACTTTTTGCCTTTTGTCAGTTTTTCAAGCTTTTATTTTCTTCTAAAGCATGTTAAATAAATTTAAATCTCATGTTTGTTACAAATTTATAAATTAAATATTACTTATTTAACTGAATGCATTACTGACATCATATGTATATGTAAAACCAACCTAAAACTTCTTTAACTGTACCAGATAACTGTCTACTCATACTTCTGGGTCTCATTTGTCTGGCAATCTTTATTATCTCTTCAAAGGTGATGTTACCATTGTGTTTTACTGAAAAAGAATAATTCAACTTTCAGGTGTGAACTATTCACAGAGAGCTATGACTACTAACACACACAATTACATATATCTCAAACAGCATCTTACTCAACATTATTAAAATAACAGGAATGTATTGAATATTGAATTCAATTTTGCCATCTAGAAAAATTCTTTAAATTCCTTTTTACATAGACTACCAGATTATTGAATTCTTGAACCAGGATAAAAAAACCACTAACCCACAACAGTTTAAAGAACTCCTATATCGGAGATAATTTTACTATTCCCCCTTAAAAATTTGATTGGTTCTAGAAGTGTGAAAATTACATCACCATTGCAGTCTACAAGCCGAGTTTTTTTTTAGTCAACTTTTGAAATAGTTAAAACTTTAAAGTGTGATTGTGGTTGTCCATTCAAAGATGCAATACATTATTTTCTTGAATATCCGATCTATCAGCACACTAGAATACAATACATACAGCCTTATTCCTTATGTTACACCAATTATTGAAATTATTTTATTTGGTTCTGATATGCTTGACATAGAAACCAACTCAATAATTTTGGGTTATGTGCATACTTTCATTACTCATTATATATTGATTTTTATCTGCACTGAACATACTGAAGAGACATAAGTTGTCGAAATGGCCATATGCAGAAAGTACATTTACAGTAACTTCGGTACATGTTACTTAAAAGATTCTATATTTAGTAGTGTTGTTCCGATGATGGATTATAATTGAAAATTGATCTACAGCTGCACTTCGATGGCTTGAACACCCAAGGGACCGATGAAAATAGTTCGAGCCAAATGGGTGTGCGAGATATCGAGGTCGAACTATGTTAAAATTTGAACCAAGGTTAACAGGGATGAGATTCATACATTTGATGACCCGCGGAAATAACCGGAAATCAGCCTGGCGGATGTATAAAAATACATATAATAACGGAATCGGTCAGTATCGGACCCGCGGAAATCCGCGATTCCGCGGAAGTATCACATCCCTGAAGGTACCACAAAAAGAGTTTGAGGCATCCATGGTGTTCGAGTTATTGCAGTTCGAGCCATCGAAGTTCTACTGTATTTATGGTCCATATTTGTAGATATACAAGTAAAATGTAAAAGTTCCCAGAAAATTTGTAAATACAACAGACATGCAGTAAATCTATATATACACTGTGAAAGTACTATTGTTTGTGGAGTTCCAATTTTTGTGGATTTCGTGGATCGCTTTAACCATGAAGTTAACTTCTCCAGTGGCGGATTTAGGGGGGCCCAGGGTGGCCCCCCCCCCCCCCCCCCCNAAATTTGGTTCCTGGCCCCCTCTTATGAAAAAAATATGGGTCGGGCCCCCTATTAGCAGAAATTCTGGATCCGCCACTGTTCTCAAGAAATGCATTTTCCCACAGTCTGCACAGAATTCAAAACCACGAATTTAAGGACCCACAAAAAAGTGATACTTATGAAAATCACAAAAATTGGTGTCCACAAATAAAAGTACTTCCACAGTTATACCAATTAAACTTACCATGCTTAACCTTCTTTCTGTCCCTAGGTGGTTCTTTCAGGGCTTTGATCAGCAGTGATGCAGCACTTGGGACCACATCTACTTTGGCCTGTCTGTTCTGTACAGTTAATTTTACTGTAATTTTCAGACCTTTCCAATCAGTTGTTGCTTTGGCGATATCATCACCCACCTTCTTTGGAGACTAAGGAATAAAACAGTAAAAATACATGTCTCCAATTTTAAGGACTGTATTTTCCAATAAAATTAGTGATTTTCTTGTCTTTTAGGAGATAACATTGTCCCTTTTAGTCAATTCAAGTGTTATTTATATCCTTATGTAATGTATAGTATTGTCAAAGTTTTGTCAATGTGTGTCAAAGAAAATCAATTAATAGAATGGTAGTCCTAATTTTTAAAGTACATGTACTTGTAAGCGTAAGTCCCAATTTTTCCAACTTCAAAGCACTTTCAAGGATTTCAAGCATCCAAGGGAAAATGCATGTAGAATGAAGAACAACAATAAAAGTGTTCCATTGCTTGGTTTTACCATGTATTTGCTAAAACTTTGTGTGTGCATTTACTCCATATCCTTTCATTGTTTGTTTAATTGACTGTTGATGAATGGTTAAAATTATATGGAGGCAGAAACTGTAGAATGGACTTACTCGTATAAAATCTTTTTGTGCATCATCAAGGGGTCCAACCTAATTGGTTGGTGAAGTCCTAATTTGGTTGGAGGAAAATCATCTGTGTATGAGTTTGAGTTACTAAGAACGTTTAAATTGCTAAAAATGTTACCTTTCGACCATGACTAAATAAAATCACCCTTTTCAGTCAATACTTGTTTAAAATATGCAAGATTTCCAAAGCTATTGAAGAAAAACATCAACAACCTACATTTTGAACTTCTGCAATATTTTCAAAATGGTTTTTCTTCAATAACTTTAAAAATCTTTTATATTTTGAACAAGTATTAAATGAACAAGATGTGTTTTCTGAAACACTTATGCCCCCGAGTAGAAGTAAAGAAGAAACATTTAGCAACTTTAAACAATGAATGTCCTTCTGACCAAATAATTTGTAGAAATAAATTCTTGTATCAACTGAAAAGTTTAATCACATCAAATGATGATTGCAATTGGAGGCAAACACAGAAGTCACCCAGATGAACCCCTCCAATCATCCAAGCATTGAAGATCTTATGGTGGCTTTGGGTTGTTATTGCTCCCCTTTGGGTCGTTGTCTCTTTGACACATTCCCCGTTTCCCTTCTTTTTCCTATTATTAAAAAAACATCCCCCCCCCCCTATGGAACATTTATAGTCAATTCATTGTGTTCTGTCTATCAGTGTTATCAGTACTTTGATTACACCAGAGATCATCAATACTGGTTCCCCAAAAGTGGAGGAATACACAGAAGAGAAGAAATGAAATAATAGATATTTTTAGTAACATCCCTCATCATTGATATATATAATACATATATAAATACCTGTAAAACGAAAGTGAATAAATGAAGAAAATATGCTGAATGATCTAAAAAAAATTTTTTACAAAAAAAATTCTATACATATCAAGAAACATTTTGTCATAAATGAGTTTAATTTTTATATATATAAAATAAAACAAAATATAATTTCATTTTTTACAGGACAGTCACATGCCAAGGTCAAGGTCACAAGGTCAAATATTCTGGTACCAACTGAAAGGTCTCTCCACAAGGAGTACACATGAAAACTATGAAAGCCCTATCACTTACCATTCAAAAGATATGCTCAATGTTAAAGTTTTTATGCAGTTGTTCACAGGCCAAGGTCAAGGTCACAAGGTCAACT
>MJUU01006673.1:28634-39045 GCA_002080025.1 Modiolus philippinarum | reverse complement strand
CCCCCCCAAACTTTGTTTGCGGGGGGTATAAAAATCTGGCCGTCAGTTAAACAGCTCCAATAAACGTAATGTTAGTTGTTGTGTTCACCAAATCTCTACATTTTTCCTTTACTTACCCATCTCGTCTACCTCCACTTCAGGAGGAGTGCCAGTGTGGACCCCCCCAGGCCTATAATATATGACTTCGCACTTCTATTCCATATTTAATGTTTTTATCGTTTTTTTGCATTTTTTAATTTTTATGAAAGTGCAAAGTCATATCGGATCTTTAAAATTCCAATATGATTTCATGTCGGAAATAAAATTAGTTTCCTGTCGGACTGTATGCCATGTTTTTAAATATATTTAAGTTTTCACAGACCTTAACATGTAAATCATTAAAAACATACCTCTCTTGCCATTCAGACTATTATTCCCAACACTGCTAAATAAAATAATTTCCCAAGCGGTGAAATATCCAGAGCATTCGCCATATTTCAATGATTTTCGAATTTGAACAACCGTGTTTTAAAAAACGAAGTTTATCATAAAAGTGCATGCAAGAAGTGGATTTCGCACGAGAATTTCTTATTCTAATTTGAAAATCTTATTTTTCATGAGTTTTACTCCATTGTCTATCTCGGTGTACATTTTCCCTTATGTAGTATAAAAATAAACAAAGATGTGAAAACATTTCGAGACGACCCACCGGGTAAAACGAGTCGGATATTGATTTAAATTATAATGACAAAAGATTAATCACAACAAAGCATGGGAGCGTGTCAAAAAGACAATGTTTAGATGTCTATTTTTGGATATTTGGATTAATTGAGTAAAAATACTAAAAGACTTGCAGGTATCAGAAATCTAGGGACGGAAAAAATTAAACCCAAAGTATTTGATTTTAGTAGTTATGGTGAAAAGCATGATCTTCTGTTGGAGAATGATACAGCAGTACGCTTTTGTATATATCGTTTTGTCTACAATTTTGCAAGTTCATTCTTACCAACTTTCGATTTGATATTCAAGAATGCAAGTGGGATTTTCTGCTGTTTTTGAAGATTTGGTACTACAGTAAACGGTAAACCACATAAATTCATTTTGGGAGTATAATTCTAAACCAGAGAACAAACTATATGACCATGTTTCATGAAAAACCATTTGCTACGGGTTTTTGGACACATACGATAGGACCTCACACTGCATGTAAAAGTCAGTACATATGAAAAAGAAACAGTGTGAGGTTCTATATTGTAGGACTAGGACCCCCCTCCCCCCTGAAAGCATAAATTCAAATTTAACAAAGTCGAGTAACAGTATTGGAGCCTTAGAAGTTTGTCTACATTATCCACATCTCCTCCTAACCGTTAGCCAATTTTATCTATATACTTGTGAAATAAAAACTTCCACCACAGGAGTCGGAAATTTTATCAATACGAAGCCCCAAACAATGAAGTTTCACGACGTAGTGAGTGAAACTACGTTCGTGAAACTTCATTGTTTGGGGCTCCGTATTTGAACTTTTGATATATCGATAAAATTTCCGACTCCCGAGTCCTGTGCTTCCACACTGACCACAGCCACAGGAGTCGGGAAATTCTGGAAAATAATTTATTTCAAGATGAAATATGAACCACACGCTTCGTTCCCGAAACCGTGAAGTTTTGTTTTTACATCTTGTAATGGTAGTATTGATAACATTTCTGTGGGTATGTAAAAAGGGGGACAGCAAAAAATAAGTATACAAGGGCTTACCAACTGTAATTGCGGTTGGATCGAACTTAGGAGGCATATTTGTTTATTTTGAATGAACTTGTGCTTCAATAACTGACGGATATGATGTTGGATGAGTCAAGATTGACACTACCAAAAAAGTTGCACCACACCGTCCTCAAAATGAAAGTAAAAGAGGGCGCTATGAGGATGATTTCCGGTAAAGAACTTTTTTTACTTCCGGCCTGTTAAAAAGTTACGTGTTTCTCCGTTCTAGTGTGGAGCACTCAAATCTTGATACAGACAAATAGTTGGGCGTTAATTGGGATCGAAACTTTAGTGAGCACAAACCAGGATCGTCACTTACGGACCGACCATTTCACTTGAAAAAGGAGGGTATGATTTTTTTTAAATATTTTGAAGCTGACTTTATGTGAAAAAAATATTTTGGCTGCCAAAATGATGAAAAAAAAACTGAAGGAGTCTTTGGGTGATTCTCTGACAACTTTAATATTTGTAACGAAAATCTGTCCGAAGACGATTACTTACCCATTTGTTCGAATTTCTGACTTTTTCAAAGATCAATCAACTAACTCACGCCATGTATTATTCAGAAAAAAATGTTAGAAACTAATTTATCAAAGTTTTAGCGGAAAAATAACGATTCTAAAAAATATAAATTACCGTCACATATAGAATTCTTCACGTGACGGTAATGTCCCAATCTGTATAGACGACAAAATTTTTTGCACCTTAATATTTGTCTATGTCAATTACAGTGATTTATATATGAAGAGTAAGTTCAAAGGTAACATGCACACAAATTGTTTTCCTGTTCTCTGTCTTAGTTTGTTTTATATCTGATCTCAACTATCTGTCTCACACATTTTTTGTCATTACCGTCACGGAACATTTCAAGTACTAAACATGATATTATCATAGAGTAAAACTGAACTTGTATAATTATGGCATACGGCTTTAACATATACGTATCCTAATTAAAGTGGTTTGGTAATTATTAATTTTACTATTTTAACGGATTTTTTAATTATTTGAGGAAAAAGTGGGTTACTTTGGAAAAGTACCCTTTTTAACTGTCTTTACCATACATACAATATTTTTCTTGTAGTACAGTCGATCTGCATCACAATTACATCAGCAGATAAAGCTTAAGTACCATAGAAACAACCACTTGCCTGACTAAGATTCCCTCCAGAGATTAATTCAAAATCTCTGACGGTTCACGGATTTGTCTCCACCGTCACTGTCTTTTCCGTGACGTTCCGTTACGACACAAGCGTTACGGTGGAGACAAAATTCTAGTTTTTTGGCTGTATCAGTCAAACGAAATGCATTTTCGACCCGTTTTTTTTTAGAAATCGCACACAACAACGGCAGTAGAATACCGAAGGAACAAAGCACAAGATTACACAAATCAAAGTCCAGAGACAAGGCAAAAGCAAGAACACCAAAAGACGGAAGACCAAAGACACCACATGACCACAAAACACAAACATTACATATACAACACAAGAAACTAAAGCACTAACAGTGTGAACTCTCAAAAAACAAGAGTGACATCAGGTGCTCCGGAGGGGTAAGCATGTCCTGCTCTGTGCACAGCACCCGTCACACTGTCAATGGGTCAATCCCTGAGGGTAAAATCAAAACCGGTAATGTCAAATCCAGGGAAGACGCCAATCTAGCTGAAAATGTCAGTTTTTATTTGTGACACTGACATTTCATATCTATCTATGATGTCGTGGTGACGGCCATAGAACTTTGAAGAGACGAAAGTAACAAAGGCTGAACATATCCCTGACTCAGCAGTTTATGTGACAGTGCTTTTGCTCTTTCCACAAAGTCACTGTATATAATGCACGCTCTACAGTAACGAATCAACTGTGAAATATACACTCCATATGCTGGGGATGCAGGTATATTGCTGCAGAGAAAGGGAAAGTTCACAATTGAAAAGTCAAAATCATCACGTTTGTCATATAATCTAGATTTCAGACGTCCATGTTCGTCAATGAATAACAAAAGGTCAAGGTATGAAGCAGAATCGGGTGTATCGGTTGTCTCTTTAATTTCAAGTTCATTGGGGTAGATACGATGTAAATATTCTTCAAATCTTGGGTTATTAAGAGAAAGTACATCGTCTATATATCTGAAGCTGAAATTAAAAGTCTGGCCTAGTTGTTTTTGTTTCTGTTGTATCAGCCCTTGTAAATACTTTGTGTTTTATTTCCCGTAACAGACATTTAATCTTTTTTCATCAATTTCTCTTTAATAACCAGAAAACTTCGAAATTACATCAAGGTTCATACTTGTGTGTGGATAAGTTATCTATGTTTTGTCATTTTGTTATTTTTGATAGTTGAAAGAAATAGATCAGAGCAAAGCAAATAAAAAACAGAATCTATGCTGATAAAAATTGTATTTCTTATTTGACAGAATATTCTTTAAACAGAGAATTATGTCATCACCGTCACGAGTTTTTCCTTTACCATCACATAGCTTTCTTCTACCGTCACGAATGTCTCCTCTTACGCTAACAAAAATATGAAAAAAATTGCCAGTACTGATAGAAAAAGCACTCCAAATTTTATTGCTTGATCAAAATAAACTACAGTTTAGTCTCTATTCCGTTTTTCTTATCATTTTATCAGTAGAGCAACCACAGCAGGAACTTTTTGGTAAAATGTGCTCTTAAAAGTGGGGACAGTATTCAGTGTACCGCATTGTAGTAACTTTACGCTTTTTACACTGATTGTTTGTATTTCTGAATACTTTTACAGTTTTTACTTCAATTGAGTCGGTTTTCTCTATTGATAGAATATTTGTTTACAAATAAGTTATGTGGAGAAATGTGTAAAAATGGTGTCTGAACTCTGTGACGTTAAAGACACATTTCCATGTACGATCCGTGATATGTCCATCTAAAATCAAGAAAAAATAAAAATTGCCAGTAAGAATAGCGTGCCAAGCATATCGTCACGTTTCTACAAAGCCTGCTTTACACAAAACAAAAAGGAATAATGAAAAAAGATAAAGTACAAATTTCAATATTTTTTCACTCAAATTACCAAAGTTTGTTAAAGTTGTCAGAGAATAACCCCTTTCTGCCCCAACATATTACGTTAATTTTGAAAAAAAAACAACATTTTGTTGATACACGTGAAACTAGAGGCTCAGAGACTGAGTCTGTGTCGATCGCTCACCTGACATAATGCTTCTCATGACAAAAAATATGTTTATTACCAATGGGGACTAACATATTTAGCTAAGTTCTGCATTAGCAACATGTTTTTGTCTTACCCTGTTGGAATGAGTAATTTTTGCAAAGGACCATCTATACATTTAGTTAAATTTGCTTGAATAGTTTCAGAGAATTAAGATGATGAAAAGGAGGGCTTTCTCATACCGGGCTCCAATGTTAAACTATGTTCTGCAGTGGAGGCCATGTTTTTTTTCCGGATCAAAATGAAATGAGTAATTCTTGTAAAGTACTTTCCGTACATCATTCCTCTACAGTTTGGTTGAATTTCTTTCAGTGGTTTCATAGGAGAAGATATAAAAATGTGATTTTCCCATAGAGTCCAATGTAAAACTATGCTCCATGCTGGTGGTCATGTTTCTGTTGGATTGTAATGAAATGAGCATTCTTTGTACAAGACTTTCCATACATCATGTTAAGTTTGGTTGAATTTGCTTCAGTGGTTTCAGAGGAGAAGATGAAAATGAGATTTTTCCAATAGGGTCCAATGTTACTAAGTTCCGCGCTGGCTGCCATGTTATTTATCGGATCGGAACAAAATGAGTATTCTTTGTCAAGGACCTTCAGTACATCATTCCTGTAAAGTTTGGTTAAATTTGCTTCAGTGGTTTCAGAGGAGAAGATGAAAATGTGATTTTATCCATAGGGTCCCATGTTAAACCTAAGTTCCGCGCTGGCGACCATGTTTTTAATCGGATCGGAAGGAAATGAGCAATCTTTGTAAAGGACCTAGTGCATCATTCCTGTAAAGTTTGGTTGAATTTGCTTCAGTGGTTTCAGAGGAGATCGAAGATGAAAATGTGATTTTCCCATAGGGTCCAATGTTAAACTAAGTTCCGTGCTGGCGGCAATGTTTTTTATCGGATCGGAACAAAATGTCAGTATTCTTTGTCAAGGGCCTTTAGTACATCGTTCCTGTAAAGTTTGGTTGAATTTGCTTCAGTTGTTCCAGAGGAGAAGATGAAAATGTGATTTTTCGCATAGGGTCCAATGTTAAACCTATGTTCCGCGTTGGCGGTCATGTTTTTTATAGGATCGGAATGAGCAATCTTTGTAAAGGACCTTTACATCATTCCTGTAAAGTTTGGTTGAATTTGCTTCAGTGGTTTCAGAGGAGAAGATAAAAATGTGATTTTCCCATAGGTTCCAATGTTAAACTACGTTCCACGCTGGTGCCATGTTTTTTATTGGATCGGAACAAAATGAGCATTCTTTGTAAAGGACCTTGAGAACATCATTCCTGTAAAGTTTGGTTGAATTTGCTTCAGTGGTTTCAGAGGAGAAGGTGAAAATGTGATTTTTTCCATAGGGTCCAATCTTAAACCTAAGTTCCACGTAGGCGGCCATGTTTTTTATCGGATCGAAACGAAATGAGCAACCTTCGTAAAGGACCTTTCGTACATCATTCCTGTGAGGTTTGGTTGAATTTGCTTCAGTGGTTCAGAGGAGAAGATGAAAATGTGATTTTCCCATAGGGTCCAATGTTAAACTAAGTTCCGTGCTGGCTGCCATGTTATTTATCGGATCGGAACAAAATGAGTATTCTTTGACAAGGACCCTTAGTTCATCATTCCTGTAAAGTTTAATTGGTTGAATTTGCTTCAGTGACTTCAGAGGAGAAGATGAAAATGTGATATTTTCCCCATAGGGTCCAATGTTAAACCTAAGTTCCGCGCTGGCGGCCATGTTTTTTATCGGACCGGAACGAAATGAGCAATCTTTGTAAAGAACTGTATCATTCCTGTAAAGTTTGGTTGAATTTGCTTCGGTGGTTTCAGAGGAGAGGTGAAAATGTGAAAAGTTAACAGACAACGGACGGACGACGGACGCCAAGTGATGGCAATAGCTCACACTGACCCTTCGGGTCAGGTAAGCTAAAAAAATATTTTTATATTTTATAAATATACGTCCTTGCGTCAACCGGGATGAGGAATGTTGTTTTAATGGTTTCCCGTCCACGATACGGAAAAGTTTGGGACAATACGTCGTTTTCGAGATAAAGATCTACTACGGGACAACATACTTATTTTAGCACTTTGTCACGTGATAATAGTGACGTTGCGGTGCTTGACGTCTTCCGCTTCGTACTTGTTGTAAATAACAATATCTTATTGGACAAGTTCCACTTGCATAATGATGTAAAAAGTNCCCATAGGGTCCAATGTTAAACCTAAGTTCCGCGCTGGCGGCCATGTTTTTTATCGGACCGGAACGAAATGAGCAATCTTTGTAAAGAACTTTTAGTACATCATTCCTGTAAAGTTTGGTTGAATTTGCTTCGGTGGTTTCAGAGGAGAGGTGAAAATGTGAAAAGTTAACAGACGACGGACGGACGACGGACGCCAAGTGATGGCAATAGCTCACACTGACCCTTCGGGTCAGGTAAGCTAAAAAAATATTTTTATATTTTTTATATTTTATAAATATACGTCCTTGCGTCAACCGGGATGAGGAATGTTGTTTTAATGGTTTCCCGTCCACGATACGGAAAAGTTTGGGAGATTACCTGCATTAACCTGAAAAAGGTAATTTAAACAAAATAATAATTTAGCCGTGTGAAAAGGCAGGTTCTTGCTATTTTAAGGATAGGAATGTCAGGAATTATTTTTGTATCTTAACAGTTGCAAATCTTTTTAAAAACCGTAAGTTCCAAGATTTTAAATACCGTTTCCAGAGAAAACAACGACAAATAAACGAAATAATGACGGATGGACAGAGGTAAAACAGTATACCCCTCCTTCGGGGCGGGTGATCTAATCCCATATCCATTATCATATACTATCAAGAACCAACCTATTTACCAACTTTTACTTAACTACCGAGAAAGTGATCTGATCCCATAAACTTTACATAGTCGTAAGACCACGAAATTCAGGTCATATGGTAGCAGCATTATACAACCCAAGAGGAACCTACATAATATATATCACTGCCTTGGTACTTCTTGTTCTTGAGAACTATTTAATCAGAAAAAAAACTTTATGAGGTACTAGACCTTGCACTAGAGGTTAAATTCATATATGGCAAGCAGTCATGTACTAGTAGTTCAAGACAAATACTCGACCTTGTCCTACCACATGCAGTTATTTTCTGATAAACTGATCTAATGAAAAAACTTTACCATGTTCAGTAGACAATGATGTCAAGGTCAAAAGCCACCAAACAGTTTTATACTAACCATGCAAAACTAAGGTATATACTAAGGGACCGACCATTTAACTTGAAAAGGGGGGGGGGGGGGCTATGGTTTTTTTTCTAAAAAAATATTTTGGATCTGATTTTATGTGAAAAAAATATTTTGGCTGCCAAAATAATGAAAAAAAAAATTTCTGAAGGCGGCTTTCTGCCCAAAAAAATAATGTTAATTTTGCAAAAAAATATTTTGTTGATACACATGCAAAAAATAAATAATTTTTTTGCGTGAAAAAAAATTTCTGTCCAGAAAAAAAAACATACCCCCCCCCCCCCTTCAGGTCAAATGGTCGGTCCCTTAGTATAATTTACTGACCACTTGTAGTTATTGAGAATTCAATCAAATCGCTAAACTTGCACTGGAATATGAAAGTAAGATCAAGGTCAAAAGCCATATGACAGACTGTCATGTACAAACCTAGACTATGCTACGTGTATATATCAAATATCATTGAATGACCACTTTTAGCTATTGAGAATCAGAAAAACATATTGGCACTGGACTGTAAAATCGAGGTCAAGGTCAAAATCCATATTGCAGAATATCATGTTCTAAATTAGACCCAGCTATATATTTTATCATCGACCTATCACTTATAGTTATCAAGAAAATTTGAAAAATTTTCACATGGTCTCTATAATATAATTGTGAAATTTAGGCCAAGGTAAAAAGCAAAGTGGCAGATTGTCATGTACTAACCAATTCTAACCTGCATACCAAATATCATTGAATTATCACTTATAGTTACCAAGAAACTCAGGTTTAACATAGTTACCAGGTATTGAGAAACTGGTCCAACTTGAGCTGTCACCTAAGATCACCTAATGGCAGCCAGTACTATACACCCCAACTCACTGAATCCAAAACAAATTAAACTGTGTGTGAACATAGTGCAAGTGTGGAAACAACTGCAAGTGTGGGCACAACAGAGGTATAGACACAATACATATACCCCTCTTATTTACCCATAAATATAACTCCCTCTCGTTTAAGAGCAACAACTATGAACATCTTCAGGTTGTTTACTACAATTGTGTAACATTTACTCAAAATCAAAGCAGCCCTTTTGGACATGGGCTGAAAAAACTCCTCCCCTTTTTTTCCAAAAAATATTCAAATTAGAATTATCTCCCCTTCAAAATTTCTAAAAGCAACTATATTACTTAATTCGTATTTTTCAAATGGTTGGTTTACTACACTGTGTATAACCTTTGACCAACATTAAAGAAGTCCACTGAGAAAAAATGCACTGACAAAGTTAATTTTTTTCGCTCTTTTTTTCTCGAAAATATTCAAAGACAAATAATCTCTCCTGGCAAAATTTCAAGCAGCAGCCATATTACTTCATGCACATCTACAGGTAGTATATTACAAATGTGTACCATAACATCAAAATCAAAGCAGCTGTTTACTGGGAAATACACTGACAAGGTTTGTTTCCTTTTCCAGAAAACAATTCAAGTTAAATTATCTCCCCTTCACGATTTGAAGCAGCAACCATATTTCTGCATGCAATTGGTATACTACAACTGTGTAACATTTATTCAAAATCCAAGCAGCCATTAAGGACATGCACTGACAATGTACATGGATGGATAGGATGATTCCTATACACCAAAATTTCGTGTGCGGGCAATATCACCAGTAAAACTTAACATGGTCACTAGACTGTTTACTTGAGATCAACATCAAAAGCTTTATGGCAGACTGGCAAGTACTAACCAATACCAACCTATATACCAAATATCATTGACTTACCATTTGTGGCTTTTGAGAATTGGACAAAATCACAACAAGAGCACACTGAAAGAAACCATATCAAAATCCGATGAATAATAAAAATTGTACAGCAAAATATGTGAAAACACCCAAATTTGCTCTTCTTGGCCCCTTTTTTAAAAACAGGAAGGGCCATAAAACCCAAAACCAATCCCAGCCTCCTTTCTGTGCCACTTAGGATCATTTTGTTTAAATTTCATAAGGATTGATCATCTTCAAATCATTGTCTCATGTGCATTTAATCCATATTCTTTCTTTGCTTATTGTAAAGATATTGGTATTCACATCTAGGGGGGGCGGGGGGAAGGAGGGGGTCTGATCCCGGAATCCCGACTTTATTTTTTCTAAATCCCGAAATCCCAAACTACAAAGAAACTTAAAGACTGATGAAATCCCGATTCCCGGTGAATAAATTTCCTGAAATCCCGGGCTTAAATCATAAAAATCCCGAAATCCTGGGCTTAAAA
>MJUU01006673.1:0-28272 GCA_002080025.1 Modiolus philippinarum | reverse complement strand
GCTCCAGACCCATTACCAACTGACAAAGTAAGTTATGTACCCTCAGTATACAGCTTCCACCAAGATCCCTTCCTGTGAGGAGTTTAGCATAATGATTTCATGCATATACCGGAATAGATAACCCGTGTCCATGCAATACAGATTTTAGAAATTAGAATGTGTTTACTAAAATGCAGAGACCCTATCAAAAAATCAATGTTAATACCAAAGATGGCCATACGTAATGACTTGACGACAATATCGTAATTATAATCCTTATGAATTAGACGATTTAAAGGTTTTATAAGTTTTTATAGTCTAATTTTATATCAGTGGTACAATTGTGAGTGTAAAAGTTTTACATTTTTTATGCAACTGATGATAAAAGCAACATCAAGTGACCTTATTTTAGCCCATTCATGATCGACACCTTGAGAATATTTTCCAGGGTATTATTTTTCATGATCTAAATGGCACTTTGAACATAGGAAAAATTAAATCACTGCATAATACACATATAAACTACATGTATATACAACATCCATGAGATTTTGTCATAAATTGCACAATTGAAGACCCCATCCCATTAAAGACCCATTCATTTTGGATTTACGGTTGGGTTCTCGCTTACTCTACATATTTGAAATCTGCAATAAAAAGTATGAGTCACCATGATTGTTATTTCTTGAATCAAGATGGAAGTGTGCACATTTTTGGCCATTTTTTTCACCTAAAGTTACATAGAATGCATGAGAAAAGTGGAAAGGCAATCTTAAACTTAATAGAAATGAACCTTATATCCATGAGAACTTTTTAATACTTTTGTTAATCTTAACTACAGGAAAAGGCGAAAAAATGTATATGTCACCATGCTTTAACTGAGATATTTTACAAAGATTCTGTAACAAACATAATTTAATGGAAAAGGGAGTTAATTCGTGGCAATGTGGACGAAATATGTCATTTCACATTAGTCAATCAATTATGATGTCACAAAAGGAAAACCTGTCAAATAACTGTTCATGTCAACAAATCAAACCAAACTCGAATGCGTGACTGAATTGCGCAGCACAACAGTGTCTATCTAATTTAAATGTTTACAGAAATAGTAATTGATAAAAGTAGAAGACACCCCCACAATAAGTTATAATTTGGTCATCACAAAATGGAGGTATTGATACTCATAATATATACATGTATTTTAATTTAATATGACTTATATCAGTAAATAAATATTAAGTAACTTCATAGAGTATAATGAAAATGATGTTTTCAATGTAAGCACAGTACCATTTTCACACGTAAGCACTCAGCACAGTATAATTTTCATGATCATATAAATGTTTCTTAAATAAATTGCACATTAAATCATCAATGAAATCATGTGTCATGTCAAGATGAAAGTATTTTTTTTATCACTTTAGTTGAGAAATAAAATACTGACAGCCATTCCTACACAACACAAGGCAACATACGGACTTAATCTTTCACCTGAAAATAAGAAAAAGAACACATTATTATTGATACATGTGTATTACAAAATTAAGAAATTTAATTTGGGGGTCACTCTCATTATAAATTTATATACAGATGTAACTGATTTCCAATTTAAATAACATTTGTCTTAGTTCCCTTGGGCAAGGTCTTAACCTCCTCTATTCCCTACAGGCCAGAGTACTCTTGTCAATTAAAAACTGTTGATTCAGGAAATGTTACCACTCAGGCAGTATTGTCAGAAAAAAGTTTTTATTGAATTTTTATAAATCCCCAACGAATAATAACTGAATAGACTTCATACATGTACTTGGCAATTAAAATGTTTACCACGCACTTCAGACCGATTCAAATATGGGTTCAGAGGTATACATTGTTCTGGAGTTATACCCTTGAAAATTTTCTTTACATGGTTCTGGAGTTATGCCCCTTAAAACTTTTCTTTACATGGTTCTAGAGTTATGCCCCTTGAAACTTTTCCTAACATTTTTTTCATTTTGTTATTTATTCTCAAAATGTAATGTTTCTTGTTTGTTTTTGTTGTTTTTGTTTTGTTTTGCACTGAAAGGACTGAGATGTAAACTGTCGAAATATCAATCAGCAAACTATATACTGATTTCTTTTATCATGCTTATTTTGTTACCATGTTTACCCTGGAAGTTACCATACCCACTATACATACCTATTCTGGCACATTTCCAAAAGATTCCTAGTACCCTACAAAAAAGTATTGCTATTAATAGAAATTAAATTTAATTGCTGTGAAAAAATGTGCAAGTGGCAAATTATATGATTTCTTTCGAAATTATTTTACTTTATATTCATGGGTTGAATTATCTGTCATTTTATCAATCATTTACTGTTAAGTCTCATATAAATTTTATATGTAATTTTTGTGTCATGAGAATAATCACAAATAAAATGAAAATAAGATATCAGCAAAAATAACCCCTTAAACAGTACTGTAAAATAATTAAATTTTTACAATTCAATTCAATAGTTGATTTGCCAATTACCGACTTTGGTTCCGTTCTTTATAATTTTTACTCAATCAACGTCACGTGACACCGGACAGGTTGTCACATTTACCGAAGAAACCCTTATAAATCAGCATTCTGGCTCATGAAATCTATTGGGATATAAAACAAAACAAATAGGCACATAAAAGGATATATTATTTTGATAAATCTCACCAAAGATGAAGCTTGGAATCCGTGCAGGTCAAGAGAAAATAATTTTTACATTTTGGTTAGTTTACGTTGGAAACTACCCGTGTTTGTCCGGTCTAGAGTTGCTTCCCTTTGCCCAAGTTTGTAAATCGTGAGGTCAAATGCGGGAATTCCGCTTGAATTGGCAAATGGTCTATTTTATTGTCATTAAACTTATACAGTTTGTGGCATATCAAACAAACAAATACAATATATATACAAGCAAATATTTAAGAGTCCCCTGTCCTCAGTACTAGTGACTTTTTGATAAAGGAACCTAGTCTATTTACAATTGGGATGGTGTAGATGGGTTCAAGATATAAAGAATTTTGTCTATTGTACAATCAAATACATTTCGACCAAAATCATATCATTAAAACCTGTGTACAGCCTTGCTCAAATGGTCATATTCAAATGTTTTATAGGAAAAAGGCATTATTGCTTCGTAATTGAAATGAAAAAAATCAAGCTCGATGACATAGGCCACACCCTCCAATCCAAAATATTTGATATGAAAAGCTGTATCAGTTCATATAAACACAATAACAATGATATTAATAAACATTGGATCATTTGTTGTGGCCAAAAATTTGTTTACCCAAAACATGTCCATACATAGGCCAAAATTAGCCAAAATTCTACTTTTTTGAAGATTTGATTGTGCTTATGACATAAATATCACCTAGCTATAGTTGAATAGGTATACCTTATTTCTTATTTTGCTTCGAGAAGGTAAAGGTTCATATTAATGTTATAATTATTGCAAGAAATATAATAATTCACAAATAACAAGGCCAATATTTACCATTTGTGGACCTCTTCCTTTATCATGATTCTGTGACATGAAACCCTATTTATCATTACATTTGTATTTCTTTCATACAAAAACATAGGTAATCAACGATTACAAAGTTAACCTCTTTATGGCACAAAGACACAGCAACCCAATTTTGCCTGGGTGCTGACCTACCATCCCTGATGAATGCATACTTCAACTTGAACTTACTATGGGTATGAGCAAAGCTCATTCATTGTTAAAGGCCTAATGGTAACTTCAAGATGAAGACCCCCACATCCATGACAGAAAGGATATAAAACAGTGGATACATAGAGGTATCATTGCTCAACATTTAGCAAGTGAATTCCGCTCAAACCGGTGCTAGGGGCTGTCGTGAACTTACTATGAGGTAAGAGTGTTTGCTCTTTATTGAAGACCTCATAGTGACTTCAAAATGAACAACACAATGACAGCGTTGTTCCATTTGCTTAACCTACCACATATTTATAGGAATTTTGTCCAATGTACATTTACTCCATATCCCTTTATTTGTTCATTTAAAATTGTCTATTTATCTGATTCTATTGTAGGTCCCTTAAAAAGTCAGGCATAACTAAGTTTCTCTCCTGTACTGTTACATCGACAACAAGAATATGGTTCAGAACAGAGTGTCACAAACAGATCTGTAAAAACTTAGATTACACAATAATGACCATTGGGATTTTTCCATGAAAAGAAGTTAGACTGCAGGTGGCCCTACATACTTAAAATATACATGAATTGTCATCTTTGCAGAAAATGATTACTATGTGGAGCAGATCATTCTTCCAGAGCACCTGATAATACCTCCAATTTTTGCTTTGTTTCACCTGCAACAGCCTTAAAATGTTGTTTTAATTTGTGTTACATAAACTGCAGGGAGCCATTTAGAAATAATTGTCAACTTGCCCATAGGACAAGTTTCCAATAAATATTAGTTGCCCTTCCACATTCAAAATTGAAGATAATAAAATTTCAACTAGACAAGCGGACAAGTCGGCATCAAATTAAACTTGCCCTGCACAGATTTTTCTTGCCATGGGAGAGTGGGAGAGTGCTTTAATGAACCCTGAATTGCAATGTTTTTTATTTTTGATACTTTTTGACATTTTTTGTCTGTATTGGTTGTCGATCGATGTACTTAAATTAATAATTGCAAAAAATCAAACGCTTATTTAAAGAATAACCTACCCTTTTTTATTCTTGTCTAATACACTAGGAGCTATAGATCTGATGTACGCACATGTACATATCAGTAGTAATACGACTGTCAGTAAACTTTGGAAATTAAATAAAGCAGACTGAAATATAAAAGTTTAAATCATTGTTTTGATCCGACTTGTTAACATTTTGTAAGTTCTACATCTAGCATAAGCATAATTAGGTACTGTATTGTATACTGCTTTATATTCGCGGTACAAAATTTTCACGGCTATCAGTCTTTGATTTATTCGCGGGCACTGTTTTCATCAGTCTTAGGGTGTTCAAGCCATCAAAGATTAACAAGAATACAAGAACTTTATTTGCCATATATACAAAATTATGTATCATGTGACAATATAAAACAATATATAAACAAAGAGCAAATAATTATTATGATTATTATAATTCCAATTGCTATTGCAACGTCCAATTTCATTGGTCAACGTCACAAACAACGACAAAGTTATTTTCTCGATAAACGCTTCTTGCCCATTAATACGCTCCGAGGAAAAAAGTGCAGTATATGGTGACGTCAAATTCAGTGAAAGCATTGTTTTAATTTCAAAGGATTGGAATTATAAGAAATAAAAGTATTTTGGAGGAGTTTATGGAAGAGTAAACGCGGCCTTACACTCACAAACTTTACATAAAGTCCTTTGGACTTTATTCAGTTTGTGAGTGAGTCAGCCACGTTTACACAGTTTACACATCGATAAACTCCTCCAAAATGACTTTTATTCCTATAATGATTCCCCTGTCCTGTTTAATTTTATTAACAGTTTTATTGTTTTCTTTGAGCTTTTAGACATCGCTTAATTACTGGTCTTCCAAATGTTTTAATTTGATCTGCACTGAAGGGACATAAGTTGTCAAAATGGTCATCTAGCAGTCTAGTGCAGAAACTAAATTAACAGTTACCATGGTTACTTCGATATTTTGTTATTAAATTCATTACATAATCATGATAATACTTTATAATAAAAATAATATTAAAATAAAAATTGACGAAGATGTGCAGGTATTAATAAAAAGAGAAATAAAACAATGAAGGAATATGACAGTCTGCATGAAAAAATTTTATCATTACTAGTCCTTCGGGCTAGTTGAGATAGCAGATTTACTAGTCCAAAAAAAATCTACCGCAATGTAAGGCAATGTAGATTTGGAAAATGCATCATAAAATTTTTGCAACCAAAAATTCCACTAGCATGACTAGTCCAGTCGGACTAGTGGTTGAAAAAATTTACTGGTCCAAATTAAAATTTACTAGTCTCGGGCATCGGACTAGTGCATAACGGAGAAGAATGATATGAAAGTCTCTCTCAAAAAAAAGTAAAAATCAAGCAATGGAATAACTCTTTAATTGTTGTTCTTCATCTTCATCTTGACGTCACCATGGTTTTATATGTTTCTGTCACAATCAATGTACTTAAAGCGCGTATGGAAGAATGCTTTGCAAGTTGCACGTGATTGCATTTTGGCATCATTGCACCAACGCACTTTGAAATTTATGTGTCCTCAACATATTCAAAACTCTGTCTGTTACTACTTTTCAAGCTAATATTCTTATCAATAAACATCATTCGTCTCTTGGGGGTGGCCTTTTAAGTGCTATGCACCAAGAATTTCATCTCATTGAATGAACGAGAAAGTGAAAGTAAACTACCATATTTGGTAAACAGAATTTTTTGGACTCGTCAGTATTTGTCGTACATTTGTACATGATTGCTGAAGTTCAAAATATCCCGTTCTTTACAGAAAAGTTCCAAACCTTATACTCATGTATTTACATTTGTAAACGAAATAGAAGAACAGTGTGTTCATTGCATGAAAGACGAGAAAAAGACTGACAGCAATAATATCAGAGAGAGATATACATAGAAATATAAATCATTGTACACAAAGCAACTGTCACTTAGTAAATTTGTTGTTTTAAGGGTCTGATTCGGAAATCAATTCACAGCTGTATGACACAAAATATATCAAGGCCATATGTTCATTATGCTGAGAGAGAGTTCCTGTTATTATATGGCAATAAACAAGATCTATGCATTTGTTTCACCAAAAAGTATGTAAATAGTGGGTATATTTGGGTTTTGATCACTTATATAGCAATGCCTTATAGCAGTTTGAAATTTATCATGCTAAAAGCAAAAGCTGTAGTGCATTCTTGGAACCTGATCTTGGCAATAAGGCGGCCAACCACCTTTATATATATATATAATAACAAAATGTTCACAGTGAAAATTGTGTTCATTACTGCTGAAATCCCAAAGGGTCATTTGGATAATTAGCACTTAATCAGGTGATTTTTTGCTTAATTATTACTTAAACAAGTGTTTTTTTATGCAAAATTATACAAACACCAATAAAACCATAAAATATCTACTGAGAACAAAAATGGGTTTGTCTATAATTCTTCAATTTTGCACTGATGGCTTTAAGAAATTTCAAAGTGTAGCCTCCTAATCACCTGGTAGTAAATTTCAGCTGATATAAAGTTATAGTCCTGCAAATGAAGAAAGACAACTCTTATTTGACTAAAATGATATACTTAAACAAGTGATTTTGAAAATCACTTCTTGATGAAAAGTAATTCCCCTGAATGATTTATTGACTCAAAAACTCAATTTTTAGCTCTTCACATTTTTACATAATCCCCTATGCGGATTATTCAATGAAAGGAATCAAGAATTTAGTTCATGGTTAAAAAATCCTGTAACAAATGACAATCATACCGTAAATGGATCAAGTCAGACTGATATTAAAGAGACCAGACTGTTTAAAGACCACATATTTTCCTCAAAAGCTATAAATCTACAGGGAAATTAGGATTTGTTTCACTGTTTTCAATATGATTACAAAATTCCAAAGTTCCTGCAAATCTTAGTTATTATCTACATCTACAATGATATCAAGTAACATTATACGGCATTCCATAAAATATGTCATTTGTATGTTGAGGACTTTTGTGATTTTGCTTCGACTGTATGCTCTTGCTTTGGCTTGATTTTGAGCTACATCTACTTTTTATGATCTAATTAATTGTGATAACTTTTATCTTGCCTTTTTTATCTATTCTAGTAAACGTCTTTCATTGATTAATTTAAATCTGATGTTGATAATGTCATTGTATCTTTTGAGTTTTAATTTCTTAAATTATAGTTGCTGATTATGCAACTCATTTTATGTACCGGTATGCCTGATTATCTTTGTTGTGTTTTTAGTTTGTCATTTGTCGGTATTAAAAGCTCTACAAAGCTTTTGTCATTTGTTTTATGCTTTACAGACTTTAAATAAATAAATCTATCGTATACACTATACAATGAAGAATATGATGCTTTATCTAAAGTCATGCTTAACAAAATGTTGGTTTGCTGTTTATCCACTAACAATTTGGGATGGACATGATGCAAGTAGTATGTAGGTGTTTTTTTATCATATATAATCATCAAAAAGAGGTTAAATTCGAAATACAATTTTAGGTAAACGTCGTCACGACTTAGAAGCGTCAGAAGTGGAATCTCTTTGTATTGAAATTTTTGCTGATAATAGAAAACTCTTATTAGTATGTATGTATAGACCTCTAAAATGCAAGGGTATCATCTTGGGAATATATTGATAATTTGTTTGATAAATGTATTGATTCTGGTATTAAAAACTGCATTTTCCTTGGTGATATAAATGCTGATCTCTTAACTATTAGTCACAATCATAAATTTATGCAGTCATGTGAAAGGTATGGTTTAGAAAATGTTATACAGGAACCTACTAGAATTACTAGTTCATCTGCCACATTAATTGATCCTATACTTGTGAATAAATGTAAAAATGATATGGGATTATGATAATGCAAATTATGCAGCAATAAATGAGTACTTGCAAGACAAAGATTGGAACTCTAAATTTGGTGATTCAAATAATGTTAATATTATTAATGAAGCTATTAATTCAGAAATTAACTATGCAATGAACACATTTATTCCTAAAAAGCTTATTAGAATTCGTCCACGAGATAAACCTTGGATTAACAGTGAAATAAAATACAAAATTCGAAAAAGGAATCGTATACATAAAAAGGCAAAATTGAGAAATTTTGCAGATGATTGGACTAAATTTCGACAAATTCGCAATGAGGTTATTGATATGATTCGAGAAGCAAAAAAACAATACATTATTAAGTTACAAAATTCTTTGATTGATAAGTCTATTCCTCCGGGCAAATGGTGGCCAATTGCAAAGAGTGTATCAAAATTTAAAAATTCTTATAGTACTAATTCTCCTATAAAAAATAATGGCGACATTCTTTTTCATCCGATTGATAAAGCAAATGCCATTAACGATTATTTTACATCAGTTTCAAACATTGAACCTGAACCTGATCTTCCAAATATTCCTCCACTTGCACCCTGTGAGCTTTCTCATATTGATATTACTGAACAAGACGTACGTGACCAATTTAATATTTTAGATATATCTAAACCAGCTGGTCCTGATAACCTTTCCCCCAAATTTTTAAAAGCCATTTTCCAGTCAATAGTCAAACCATTAACTATTTTATTTCAAAAAAGTTTAAATAATGGGATGGTACCTGCTGAATGGAAATTGGCTAATGTCTCTGCCATTTACAAAGGAAAAGGTATGTAAATTATAGACCAACTGGAAAATGGCTTTTTCTTGAATCTGTACAGTATGAAGCAGCAAGAATAGTTTCTGGTATGAGAAAGGGTACATCTAGGGTAAAACTCTACAAAGAACTTGGCTGGGACTCCCTGCATAACCGAAGGAGAAAACAAAAACTTATCTTAATGTTCAAGGCAATGCAGGGAGATCTGCCAAAGTACATAACTGATAACATTTTTTCCTATTCTATTCCTGAACCAAACTATAACTTGAGAAATCCAAGGTTATTCACTACCCCGAACTGTCGAACCAAGTCATATAAGGATAGCTTCTTTCCTACAGTCTTAGACTCATGGAATAAACTAGATGATAGTATCAGGAATATCCAGTCACTATCTCAATTTAAGAATAAACTTAATGAAGATATCGACAAAATTCCTAGCTATTTTTCCTTCGAGTCTCGTCCCCAAAATATTTATCACTGCCAGCTTCCAAATGAAGTTAGCAACTTAAACCATCACTTGTATCAGTCTCATCTATCTGATAGCTCACAATGTGCTTGTGGGGATGAAACTGAGGACAATTATCACTATTTTTATGTCTGTCCTCGTTTTATTTTACAGCGAACACACCCTTTTCATTCACTTAATAAATTTCAAGCCTTTACTAAACGGGTCTTCAGATTTAACCATTGAGGAGAATATTGAAATATTTAAGGCAGTCCACCATTTTATATCTACTAGTAAAAGGTTTACATGATTTGAAAGATATGTCGCTTATTTAACGTCTTTTGATGGACCAATTTAGTAAAATTTCCTATTTTCTAAAAATCAATTTACAAACTTGATCAAAATGATTTAATCTGAATAACTATATCATACTTATTGTGTCATAAACAAACAAATATTATAAATCAGTCTTTAATTTTTTTTTTTAATATATACAGAATATTGATAAAATCTGTTTACTAATGTATGATATTTTATATGTATTATCATGTAAATTATGTATCTATGATCTATCTTGTATGAAGGAGAGGATTTGTATAGGCATTGCCTGTAATCCAATCCATTTGTTAATGACAATAAAATTTTTGAATTGAAATAAAATTGTGCTAAAAACAGATTTTTTTCTGGTGTAACTGGTGAGCAAGATTCTTCTACAAAAGTCACCTCTAAGGATTGGACCCAGGGAACTCTAGCACTCCAGCAAGTGCCTAACCAAACGAGGTAAAGAATCAATCCACTGGCTATTTATTAATTGAATATACTACCTACTACAACTCAGATACACTGCCACTGCAGGGAAATGATAAAAAAAAATGAGTAGGCAGATTTTTTATGTATATATGAAAAAGAAAGGAAATGGGGTAAATGTCAAGGAGACAACATCCCATATCCAGGTTAAAACGACAAAAAAACAAAACATCTAGGGGTCATCATATGGTCTTCAACACAGTGAGGAACCTCACACCATATAGTAAGCCCTAAATGGCCCTGAAAAGGTAAAAAAGTGAATAAATCAATGGAAACAAACCACACCCAATAACCAAAATATCAAGAAACTAAAATTTTATAAGAAGACAAGGACAAGCCAATGACCAACATATTCCTGACTTGGGACAGGCGCAAAAATTGCGGTGGGTCTAAACTCGTTTTCTTGGATCCAAACCCTCCCCTATGTATGGTGAATGGCTAAAAATAAAAATAAATACACAAAAAGACTCACAGTAAAAATCAAACTGAAAAAAGTCCAACTTATCAAGACGAGTACCCTTACACGCGCTAAATCATATCCAAATGATATGAACATTTTCGTTATCGGGACTTCCGGATATGCGTTGTCGGGACTTTTTCTCTGCACTTCAAAGGTGAATCATCTTTATTTTCTACTTTATCGGACTATTGTTTAAAAAAGGTGAATGTCATTCGATGTGTTCTCATGGTTCCTACCTTAACTGAAAACTACTACAACAATTTCAGTGTGATATGGACGCTAGAACCTTTATTCTGAGATAAGCCTCGTTGAAAACACTGGGAACGGACGAAATAATGCCTCGGAATCAATGGTTCGACTACATTGATGAACTTGAGTTGAATAAACATGTTTTAATAGTCTACAAGAACAAACAGACAAGTCTTCGTTTATCTTTAAACAGTAAATTACATGAAATCTTTGAAAAATACACATACTCAGAGTTAGCGGTACCAGATATGAGTTAGCGGTATCGAGTATGAGTTAGCTAACCAGCAGAAATACGTACGCGGGTGTCTGTCATATATAAGACTGTTTTCGTTTGAAATATCATTCCATATTTTTTATCTGACTTTTTAACAGCACATGACCATTATATACAAGGACAGAAGTTTTACGAACTTTTGTCGTATGAAATTGGGTAGAAATATCAAGCGACTTAATCTATGACTGATCATTTGGTCATAATGCAGAGATACGACATTTTTTAGGTTTAACCTACACACTGAGATATTGTATAGAAATAAAATAATCAATGATCTAAATCCGTTTACTTTATGAAATGATGATATTTTTCTTTCAAGTTTTATTATGGAGATCAATACTAGGAAACATAACATTTTCAATGTTTCTGGTACAATACAAGGCAGCGTGGTATATTAATAATGCAGTCTTATAATCTGATATGACAAAAAATTCCGAGAAATAACCTGAATTACAATTTCCCAGAATTGCACAACGGTAATCAAAATGAAACAATGTATAAGAACAAAAATATATAATTAGTTTATATGCTTTGATGTATCGTGTGCGTTTTTGTCACATGTACATTCACTCCATATCCTTTCATTTTTCCTATTTGGTATGAATTTACGTATTTTCTATGCAGATTGATTCTATTTGACAATTGCCGAGATACTTAATGGCAGGGATGGCTCTGGCTTCTGAATATCTGTCGCCAGAAAAATCGCCAACTTGTATTTTTTGTCGCCAATTAGGAAGCATCCAATTAGTTCTCTAGTTTGGACGACAGACTTGTGTTCTTTCTTCCACACTAAAAGAATAGTTCTATTTTGGTATTCTTTTGTTTTGATGGCACAAATTCTTTTATCAATTTACATGCTTTGCTGTTTCGGTTTGAATCGTATGCTTAACATTACTTGTTTGCTGCTTTTTGTGGGTACTATTTTCAAACATTTCAGTTATGTCCTTCAAAGTTGTTAATGTTTCATCTGCAGACAGATGTTTTTATTCCCATTACAATGTGGAATTTTTTAAAATCTTTTTCTTCTTCTTCATTTACAGGCTTTGTTGATTTGGTTTGAGGTACTTGCTTCATATTCCTTGATTACTATCTGTAGCATGAAATATTTATTCTACTGCCATGTCATTATGGACTTTTCTTAGAATTGATTGGCAGTGGTATCTCCCCCAGGTAGAATTTTAAAACATTCAGATCTGATTGTCAAGTTACACAATGTTTATCTTTCAATAGGTCAATAAAAGTACAGTCAACTCCATTTAATTGCATACCTCTTAATAGAATATTTCCCTTAATTGCATACAACTCTGCTGCACAAAACCATTTACTATATGCTTCTTTATTATTTATTCCTTTTAATTGCATATTGAATAGTTAAGAAATTCCTGTTAATTGAATAGTTTCATTTTCAAATCAAGGCATGTTTTGTGAAATTAATCATTAAAAGTATATATTTTTCAGCAAATTATTCTGAAAAAACTAATTAAAATGATATATCTAATTATGAAATGTCAAATGAATTAATAATTTTATAAAAACAGACTGTAATCTCTGTGTTTGTTTAATGATTAACTCATCATTTGATACTTTTCATGTTAATTGACATGTTTTTACAGCAAGATTGAAAACTCCTCTTAATAGAATATTCCTGTTAATTGCATATTTTTTCCTGACAAATAAGGTATTCAATTAACAGGAATCCACTGTATTAAACAAAACTTGAATTTGCAATTATTTGGATAAAGTTCGTTAAACTTCAATATTATCCCTTAAAATTAGTTCAATTTTTTATTTTATAAGACTTGATATACAATTTTTAGTAAAAAGTAACACTCAAAGCCTCTTTAATTTCGTTTTCACAACATAGAAAAGGGGAAGTAACTCAACTTCATAATTGCATAATCTAATCCGTTTGTTTGAAAATAAGAAGTGATATTAAACGAAAAAAAAATGAAAAGTATAACATTTTAGTGTATAATAATACTCTTTCAATTCCTTTGATTCCTTTGATTGGGCTTGTATCTGTCACAAGTCATTTTGGCACGTGCACAGGTAAATATACAGGTAATGCAATCAACAGATGACCGGAAATAATCAATGGACTGCTATATAATATTTGTTGCCAGAGGCTATGAATTGACATTTTATTATTACCTATGATTATTTTAACAACAAAAATCCTGAAAGGTTTCAACTAAGAAGGGTAAAAATTGGATAATACCGGCAAGTTGATTTGAAAAACGTTGTCGCCAAAAAAATCACCAGGAACGATTTTTTTGTCGCCAGAATGAAAATAAAATCGCAAATTGCGACATTGGCGAAGCCCAGCGCGAACCCTGAATGGTATGATCTGCCCATGTCAAATAACTACCAATAACATTAACTAGATCCGTTAATTTTTCAGTTGTCAGTTGTTGATATAAAAGTATTGAAATTAAAACTAGTGTAGGAAGAATTTTATATATCTAAAGGCAAATCATTGACATATAATATAAAAAACAAATTTATTCCTTGTGATATACCAGTTTTAATGCACTTCGCATCAGATTCAGGAATGATGTTTAGCTTATTTCTTGGATTTTTTTCATATCTAAAGACAAATAATTGACAAATAATATAAACATCAAAGGCTCAGAATAGACCCCTGTGGTACGCCAGTTTAAATGCACTTCGCATCAGAGTTAATGAACGATGTCCAGGTTATTTCTTGGTGTTTTTATAACGGATTAAAAGAGCGTAATATTCGTATGATAGTAAAAGAAATCTGAATTTTTTTCCTTTTCCTTCCATAGATAATCATAATAAAACCTGAAATACAGTACAAACAGAGGCATTCAGTTAAAAATCACTCTGGTCAGACAATTTTCACCCTTGTCACCCCGGAATTCACACGTTTTGTCAGTGTTTGTCTGGCAAAATTGTCGGAAAAATTTCACCGAAAAAATTGTCGGTAATTTTCTTTGATGTTGGGTCAACTGATAAATGCCGGTGAAAGTCGGACTTCCACCAGAATTGTCGGAGTTTTAGTGTCCTAATTGTCTTGTCAAAAGTTTTAGGCTATTATCAAGAGGAAAAAATAAACTCAATGACAACCAGGTTTCATGTGACTTCCCTTTCAAAATCGTATTTCTGAAGGTATTAATCAATGCCACGAATAAAATAAAGACAATTGGATGGCTTCGACGAAACATATACCTATGTAAATATATCTCCTCAATTTCCATTTGACCGAGAAAAGTGGGTTAAAACATGTCTAATTTCAAAACGTTAGCCTCCGTAGATTCTCATACTGACATGCTAGAATGTTCGGGTTGCACGAAATTGAAGCATGGAATTTCTATTTTTATGACCAATCAAAATACAGTTTAGCGGATTCCCCTTAAAAATAGGCTTGCACGTATTGTTTCTGACAAAAATAGGAGCCAAAGACGTGGTCTCTTCCAAAATTCGCCGAGGCATTTCAGAATAGCAAAAAGGAACTTTTATACCATAGACGAGTTTCCAATTGGTGAATTTTCCCGGAAAATTTTGACGTCACAATATAGATTTCGGACATCACAATGTTACGTGACGCAATTTACTCCGATTGACCCCAGGTCAATCGGGGCAATTCATTCATAAAATGAAATTGGAAATTCGTCTATTGGAAACTTCTTTCGGATAAAACACTTTTATGAGGATGTTAGCATAAAAAAATAAGTCCACTGTCTGTTGAGCGTGACATCGTGTAAAAAATAACAAATGCTTTTATGGAATGTTAAGTAATTCTTGGAACTGAATATTCACTGAAATATTCCCTGCAAGGATATGTGAATATTGATTTCTCTGAAGCTATTTTTCGTGGGATTTTTTTTCAATTCGAAGTTATTAATAGCGTGCTATTTATAGGTCGTCACTCACTAAGATTAACCTTGACCTAACAAAAACAAATTACGCAATTTTAAGGCTGATATTCGTGCAAATTATTTAATAAGTAACAAATTATTTTATATAATATGATCTTTTAACAACTTTGAGTTCTGACAGTCACCAATTCACGATGTTCATACCAATTACAAGTTATTTTCTGCCATACGCATAGATCTAATATTTTTAAAAAATATCCTCTCGATCTTCCGACTATTTGAAATATGAAAAGCAAGCTTTTCCAAAATAATTAACTGCACTTAGAGATAATTACTTCGTATACACAAGTAGATAAATGTTGACAAGTACAATTAACAACAGCAGGTGAGTTAATCTTCTGTTTATCAGTTTCTCAGACATCCGTGAATGTCGGTGAATGTCGGGTTTGTTGTCGGACATTCACCCCATTTCACACACAATTCACCGACGTCGGATTTGAGTGATTTTCAACTGAATGCCTCTGTTTGTACTGTAAAATTATCATCACATAAAGTAAACGGCGATCATTGATTGATTAAAAAATATTATATTTCTAGCCAATTTCTCAGTGTCAAAATGACAAAATATGTAAACCGTGGGATTGTAAAATGTCATATCTTTGAAAAATAACCAAATGCACAGTTTAAGAGTAATTTGCTAGACAAAAATATTCTTGAATAAAAACTACTTTTTAATTAGTGGTATTTTTAATTTAAAGTTCGTAGGACTTTTCTCCTTGCATATGGCGATGCGTAAAAAGGTTTCGTAAAAAAAGGAATGATAGTACAAACGGAAACAATCTTATGACAGTAACCCGCGTACGTATTTCTGCTGGTTAGCTAACTCATACTCGATACCGCTAACTCATGTCTGGTACCGCTAACTCTGAGTATGTGTATTTTCAGAGATTTCATGTAATTTACTGTTTTAAGATAAACGAAGACTTGTCTGTTTGTTCTTGTAGACTATTGAAACATGTTTATTCAACTCAAGTTCATCAATGTAATTCGAACCATTGATTTCGAGGCATTATTTCGTCCGTTCCCAGCGTTTCAACGAGGCTTATATCAGAATAAAGGTTCTAGCGTCCGTATCACACTGAAATTGTTGTAGTAGTTTTCAGTTAAGGTAGGAACCTAGTCCTATAATATATGACTTCGCACTTCTATTCCATATTTAACGTTTTTATCGGATTTTTGCATTTTTTAAATTTTTTTGAAAGTGTGAAGTCATATCGGATCTTTAAAATTTCCATTAGCACTTTCCGACATGATTTCATGTCAGAAATAAAATTAGTTTCCTGTCGGACTGTATGCCATGTTTTTGAATATATTTAAGTTTTCACGGACCTTAACATGTAAATCATTAAAAAACATACCTCTCTTGCCATTCAGACTATTATTCCCAACACTGCTAAATAAAATAATTTCCCAACCGGTGCAATATTTAGAGCATTCGCCATATTTCAATGAATTTCGAATTTGAACAACCGTGTTTCAAAAAACGAAGTTTATCATAAAAGTGCATGCAAGAAGTAGATTTCGCACTAGAAGTTCTTATTTTACATTTGAAAATCTTATTTTTCATGAGTTTTAATCCATTGTCTATCTCGGTGTACATTTTCCCTCATGTAGTATAAAAATAAACAAAGATGTGAAAACATTTCGAGACGACCCACCAGGTAAAACGAGTCGGATATTGATTTAAATTATAATGACAAAAGAATTAATCACAACAAAGGGTACTCTTCTCACGGGAGCGTGTCAAAAAGACAATGTTTAGATGTCTATTTTTGGATATTTGGATTAACTGAGTAAAAATACTAAAAAGACTTGCAGAAATCTAGGGGCGGAAAAAATTAACCCCAAAGCATAAATTTGATTTAAGTAGTTATAGTGAAAAGCACGATCTTCTGTTGGAGAATGATACAGCAGTACGCTTTTGTCTATATCGTTTTGTCTACGATTTTGCAAGTTCATTCTTACCAACTTTCGATTTGATATTCAAGAATGCAAGTGGGATTTTCTGCTGTTTTTGAAGATTTGGTACTACAGTAAACGGTAAAACACATAAATTCATTTTGGGGGGTATAATTCTAAACCAGAGAACAAACTATATGACCATGTTTCGTGAAAAACCATTTGCTACGGGTTTTTGGACACATACGATAGGACCTCGCGCTGCATGTTAAAGTCAGTATATATGAAAAAGAAACACCGCGAGGTTCTATATTGTACTACTTGTAGGACTAGGTAGGAACCATGAGAACACATTGAATGACAATTCGCCTTTTTAAACAATAGTCCAATAAAGAAGAAAATAAAGACGATTCACCTTCGAGGTGCAGAGAAAAAGTCACGCTAACGAAATTGTTTTCATATCATTTGGATATGATTTAGCGCGATTGGTGGCCGTGTTACAATGAAGTACATAAAACATGAAGACAATACACAATGGTGACTGACAGCACACAGACATTTTTAAGGTTGGTCTTATTCTTGTATTATTCTTTACCATCTTTCAAACTATTGAAATTGTGAAAAATGAGGGAATAAATGGGATTCTTTTCAAGTTTGCATTAGCTCCATCAGCTGTCGACCATGTTGACGTGGTTTGCTAATTTCACAGTAAAGCGTTTGCTGATTGGTTATCAAGTAGGATTTAACCAATGAGCTACCAGCATACAACGCAATTCATCATTCTTTTAAAACCGGTGTTGCATTGTATAAATTGGCAAAAAAATTCTCTTTTATACTGGTAAAATTTTTTTACCGAAACACCGAATCGCAAACACACCTATAAAACAAAATGGAGGTTTCGAAAAGTTTGGCTTTGGAGAATTATCAGTAAAAAAGTATTTGTTTAACATTTTAATCAAAATATATATCCAAAAAGCCCCCTGCTGTTGTCAAAATACGTTTTATTGACTTTTGAAACATCATTACACACACATTTTCAGTTAGTTGTAAATTGGAAATGAGAAACTGAATTTCAATTAACGTACAATGCCCACATTGTTGTCCCAACATGTAGTGAATCATAATTGAACACACCCAAATGAATGGTCTGGTTCAGAGCAAGGATAAATCAAAATGTGGGGCTGAACATGTATTCCTGCAGCCTGCATAGGCTCAACTAGAAGGGCTAGTCAGGGGTTCCTTTCTTAAAATCGGTCAATTTTTTTCTCAACTGACATGTTTGATAATTGGAAAAATATGTTACAAAGATTCTACAGGAGGTCACCTTTTCACATTTCCCTGGCTTGATTTTAGCGGTTCTCACCTCATGCTGAAAGTTCTTTGACTTTATTGCTTTTATGTGCACTTTTTTTCAGCATGATTCCACTTCCTGCTTGCCTTGAAAGGCCAGTTCTGCTTCACGCATATTCCCAACTGAAATCCATTATACCAGAGACATATAGATACAGAGATAAGCAACTAATTTAAGTCGTTAACATCAAGCATGTAAACTCTCTCCTATACACCTATTCACAGTCCGACGCCGCCATTTTGAATATTAGTTATCGTATGCAGTGTCAAAGGTCATGCGGAGTAAACTGCATCCGGCGTGGTTGACAACATGGCTTCCAGATGGTTTTGTAGNAGAATTTTTTGGACTCGTCAGTATTTGTCGTACATTTGTACATGATTGCTGAAGTTCAAAATATCCCGTTCTTTACAGAAAAGTTCCAAACCTTATACTCATGTATTTACATTTGTAAACGAAATAGAAAAACAGTGTGTTCATTGCATGAAAGACGAGAAAAAGACTTTGACAGCAATAATATCAGAGAGAGATATACATAGAAATATAAATCATTGTACACAAAGCAACTGTCACTTAGTAAATTTGTTGTTTTCAGGGGCTGATTTGGAAATCAATTCACAGCCGTATGACACAAAATATATCGAGGCCATATGTTCATTACGCTGAGAAAGAGTTCCTGTTATTATGTGGCAATAAACAAGATCTTTGCATTTGTTTCACCAAAAAGTATGTAAATAGAGGGTATATTTGGGTTTTGATCACTTATATAGCCATGCCTTATAGCAGTTTAAAATTTATAATGCTAAAAGCAAAAGCTGTAGTGCAATCTTGGAACCTGATCTTTGCAATAAGGTGGCCAACCACCTTATTAACAAAATAAAACTTGTTCACAATGAAATTTGTGTTCACTACTGCTGAAATCCCAAAGGGTCAGTTGGAAAATTAACACTTAATCAGGTGATTTTTTGGTTAATTGTTACATGTACTTAAACAAGTGATTTTTTTATTATATAAACAAACACCAATAAAACCATAAAATATCTACTGAGAACAAAAATGGGTTTGTCTACATATTCTTCAATTTTGCACTGATGGCTTTAAGAAATTTCAAAGTGTAGCCTCCTAATCACCTGGTAGTAAATTACTGCTTCTCATGTAGGTGATATAAAGTTATAGTCCTGCAAATGAAGAAAGACAACTCTTATTTGACTAAAATGATATACTTAAACAAGTGATTTTGAAAATCACTTATTCTTGATGAAAAGTAATTCCCCTGAATGATTTATTGACTCAAAAACTCAATTTTTAGCTCTTCACATTTTTACATAATCCTCTGTGCAGATTATTCAATGAAAGGAATCAAGAATTTAGTTCATGGTTAAAAAATCCTGTAATAAATGACAGTCATACCGTAAATGGATCGAGGTCAGACTGATATTAACAGTCAGAGATCCAACTGGATAAAGTGAAATCATTTCACTTACTAAAGTCAATTTTATTTACCTGAAGCAGTAAAAATTATGTTTACCTCTACCAGTAAAAACTTTTTACTTATACAAGTAAGCTTTGAAATATGCAGTATATTTATTCCAAAATGGGCTTTCCCTATTACATGCTCACTATTCACCCTATCAGACCACATGAAACCAAATTACAAGCATCATCATGTGATAAATCTTGATGTGATAATGATGCAAGTTGTAGACCACTTAATTCAATATTAACAGCTGTTGAAAGTCCCAAAGGACTAATCTTTGGCTAGCTTGCGCCTCAAGAAAAACATTGTGCCCCTAATCAATTTTTACTTAAAAGATAAGATAAGAAATGAAACTTTCATAAAAAATTATTAATTATGCTATGAAAATTTATATAATGAGACACTGAAGGGAGAAAACCTCTGCATTTTATCTAAATTTACTTGTACAAGTAAATAAATTTTATCCTGATTTTATTTACTTCTTTAAGTAAAAATAATTAACCTAAGCTGGTGAAAAGTTTTTACTTTATACAGTGGGACCCCTGACTGATTAAAGAGACCAGACTGTTTAAAGGCCACATATTTTCCTCAAAAGCTATAAATCTACAGGAAAATTAGGATTTGTTTCACTGTTTTCAATATGATTACAAAATTCCAAAGTTACTGTAAATTTTAGTTATTATCTACATCTACAATGATATCAAGTAACATTATACGGCATTCCATAAAATATGTCATTTGTATGTTGAGGACTATTTTGATTTTGCTTCGGCTGTATGCTCTTGCTTTGGCTTGACTTTGAGCTACATCTACTTTTTATGATCTAATCGTGATAATTTTTATCTTGCCTTTTTTATCTATTCTAGTAAATGTCTTTCTTTGATTAGTTTAAATCTGGTGCTGATAATGTCATTGTATCTTTTAAGTTTTAATTTCTTAAATTATAGTTGCTGATTACGCAACTCATTTTATGTACCGGTATGCATGATTATCGTTGTTGTGTTTTTAGTTTGTCATTTGTCTGTATTAAAAGCTCTACAAAGCTTTTGTCATTTGTTTTATGCTTTACAAACTTTAAATAAATAAATCTATGGTATACACTATACAATGAAGAATATGATGCTTTGTCTAAAGTCATCACATGCTTAACAAAATGTTGGTTTGCTGTTTATCCGCTAACAATTTGGGATGGATATGATGCAAGTAGTATGTAGGTGTTTTTGTTTTCTTCTATATAATCGTCAAAAAGAGGTTAAATTCGAAATAAAATTGTGCTAAAAACAGATTTTTTACTGGTGTAACTGGTGAGCAAGATTCTCCTACAAAATTTCTATGTCACCTCTAAGGATTGGACCCAGGGAACTCTAGCACTCCAGCAAGTGCCTAACCAAACGAGGTAAAGAATAAATCCACTGGCTATTTATTAATTGAATATACTACCTGCTACAACTCAGATACACTGCCACTGCAGGGAAATGGGTACAGGTCAACTCGTACCTTTTCCAACTCGTACCCTACCAACTCGTACCTTTTCCAAATTTCATAGCTAAATACAATTTTGTCTAATTTTTATTTTATTTTTGCATTTTCTAAACATACATGTATTGATTTTAATTGCCGACAAAGGCTACATTGGACTTTATTTAGCCGGTTAATTAAGCAGTGATGGTTTCCTTGCCTTAGTTGATTGGCACTTGATTAGTATAATTAGGACTAATTATTTCTTGCTGTTTTGGAACGATTTGTAATCAAAACAAAAGTTGGTATCTCAATGATACGTATGAGTATATATATACATATTTTCAAAATTATTTCAAGGGCGGCATAAATGTCTTCAAAGAAAATGAGAAATACTTGTAAAAAAAGTTTTTAAAAAATAAAACTATAGTAGTTTCAGATTCATGAGTAAAAGGAAACCATGTAATTATGTAATAAATTATTACACCATTATTGGTACTTAAGGCGCAATACTCTTTATGGGTAGCCGCCCACCAACCCCCATAGACATTACATAAGAAATACTTGTTACAACACAGATTATTGATGGGTTCATGGTTGTCAAAACCAAGCTAAAAGAAAACCTATATATCCAAAAAAAACTAGTACATTATTATAAAATTGACGAATAAATTGTATGAAAAGGAAAGGAAGTATCCTCATGTCAAACAATTTCACTAGAACTTCAGAATAACTAAGAGTATTATGAAATATACAGAAGTGACATTTTTTTAAAGTCGTATACTCAGAAGTAACATTTTGTGAAGTGTTTTTCTATGGGATTTAGTTAAGTCTGAAATAAGAAGTAGCCCAGTAACTTTAAGAACTTTCTGATAACAAAAAATAAAAAATTTCTTATCGAGTCCATCAACGATAATACAAATAAACAAGATGTGTTTGTGAAACACTACATATGCCCCCAGATTCCCAATTTTACCCCTTTTGGACCCCTATGACCTTGACCTTTGACCTAATTTTTTTTTGCATATTTATGTTCGTCTTGACTAGACCTATACACTTGCCAAGTATCAAAAGTCTACCTTATATAGTTCAAAAGTTATAGCCAAGGTTAAAGTTTCGGACAAACAGACAGACAGACAGACAGACAGGACAAAAACAATATGGCCCCCGATCCTCGATCTGGGGGGCATAAAAAGCGCCTTTTTGAAATTATTAGAACTGGGGACAAGGGACTGTATAAGAAGGATACTTTTTTGTTCATATACATATGTTGCTTATCACAAAATGTTATCCACCTGTTCCGCCCCTTTTGTTAAATTAGAACAAAACATAACGATCGTAGTTCTCAGTCGATAATTTATAGGCAGTATTTAGACAATGAAAGTATTGTTTCAGAAAAAAAAAAAATTATCACAGTATATTTCCATTCTTCCAGGCATCTCAGCAGAGCTGTACCAATAGTTAAATATTGTTTTAATACATACAAACTGAATAAAATTTGAAAATTGTTTGTGTTTATTCGCGTTCTGTGGTATACTAAGTAAACCAGCCATGAAAAAGGACAAAACACGTATTCAATAACTAATAGTATATTTCATCATTCTTGATTTATTAAGGCACCGGGATAATGGTTTCACTGTTGTTTAAGGGTTTCCTGTTCCTACTGGTCTTGAAACTTAGCTATTTTGTGGTGTCCCTTTCCTTTTCGTTTATAATCGTTTTTCTTGTCAATTTGTCTTTGCATTACTTTTCTCCATTTGTGTAAACTCTGATATGCCGTGAATTGTATTTTTTATTGGTTTGGATTATTTATTTAGGATTCCTCATACCATCTTTTTGATTTGGTCTTTGCTTGCCAATTTATTCAAGTACTTCGTTTATATTTACACATTTTTTTGTACCTAGAATTTCTGATGGTAGTTCTTTGGCGCCTTGTTTGCAGTGTTATAATTTTTCACAAGTAGAAACAAACGCTCTCACATGTTCAAATTTAGTTAAATAAATGCACACAAAATATAAAAGGTAAAACACTAAAAAATACCACCGAATTACTTGTTTATCCACTTATCATGTATTATTTCTAGATAGGGTACGAGTTGGTGAGGTACGAGTTGGTAGGGTACGACTTGGCACAGGTACGAGTTGACATGTATTTAGGGAAATGATAAAAAAAATGAGTAGGCAGATTTTAATGTATATGGTGACTGACAGCACACAGACATTTTCTATGGTTGGTCTTATTCTTTACCATCTTTCAAACTATTGAAATTGTGAAAAATGAGGGAATAAATGGGATTCTTTTCAAGTTTGCATTGGCTCCATCAGCTGTCGACCATGTTGACGTGGTTTGCTAATTTCACATGTAAAGCGTTTGCTGATTGGTTAACAAGTGGGATTTAACCAATGAGCTACCAGCATACAACGCAATTCATCATTCTTTTAAAACCGGTGTTGCGTTGTATAAGTTGGCAAAAAATTCTCTTTTTACAGTGGTAAACTTTTTTACCGAAATACCGAATCGCAACACACCTGTAAAACAAAATGGAGTTTTCGAAAAGTTTTGGATTGGAGAATTATCAGTAAAAAGTATTGGTTTAACATTTTAATCAAAATATATACCCAAAAAGCCCCCTGCCGTTGTCAAAATACGTTTTATTGACATTTGAAACATCATTACACACACATTTTCAGTTAGTTGTAAATTTGAAATGAGAAACTGAACTTCAATCAACGTACAATGCCCACATTGTTGTCCCAACATGTAGTGAATCATAATTAAACACACCCAAATGAATGGCCTGGTTCAAAGCAAGGATAAATCAAAATGTTGGGCTGAACGTCTATTCCTGCAGCCTGCATAGGCTTAACTAGAAGGGCTAGTCAGGGGTCCCTTTTTTGAAATTGGTCATTTTTTTCTCAACTGACACGTTTGACAGTTGGAAAAATGTGTTACAAAGATTCTACAGGAGGTCACCTTTTCACATTTCCCTGGTTTGATTTTAGCGGTTCTCACTTCATGCTGAAAGTTCTTTGACTTTACTGTTTTCATGTGCACTTTTTTTCAGCATGATTCCACTTCCTGCTTGCCTTGAAAGGCCAGTTCTGCTTCACGCATATTCCCAACTTAAATCCATTACACCAGAGATATATAGATACAGAGATTAGCAACTAATTTAAGTCGTTGACATCAAGCATGTAAACTCTCTCCCATGATGAAACACCACATTCAGAATGCCTCATAATTTTCGTCAAATTTACCTGTACGGGCACAATGTGCCGATTGTCATGTTATTGCTTTTACAGATGCATCGTCATTTAATAATTGTGTTAACCTGATATTACACTCAATTTCCATGACAATTTGTCAATATTCAATAAAATAAAACTTTCTGTTGACATTTTTGTACAGTTTTAATTAGAATTACATCTGTTTGGAATTAAAAACTAACTTAAATCTCAGGAAATCTTGCATTCACGTGTTATTATCGATTTTTACATAGGATTAATTAGGAGTTTCTAATCTGTAGGGGTGTAACGATACACCTACCTCACGGTTCGATACGTATCGCGATACAAGGATTACGGTTCGATGCGTTTCGATTCGATTCATTCTTGCGTCATTTTTATCAGTGACAGCTAGGAAGATGACAATATTTATTCTATGATGTGTATATAATTAATGTTAACTACTTTAAATGTAAATTGTACCAGTTGATTTAGCATTTTTCAGTGTTTTTCTATTGTAAAAAGTAATCCAGTGATTTGTTTGCTCCAACAACTAGTTCTGATACTTAAAACTAATCTCAGATCTTTTATTTAGTATCTTTTAGCAAGCTCAAACTGGAAGTGTAAGAAAATCTAAGTAATTGTAAATAATCCTCTCTGTTCAAAAGCTGTCTGAGATATATAAGCTCTGAACATTCCTTATTTGAAGCAAACTAAAAAAACTATGGTCGGCAAGTCAGATCTTTTTACACGCCCGTAGCTGGTTTTGTTCGTTACTGCGCTTTAGCGGTAATTAGTCATACTGCTAAAACCGGAAGTATACATTAGAGTTGTTTCCTCCAACAAAACGAAGATTTTTGGCTTATGTTGCCAACATCTCGTGAATATTTTGACGTATATAGTTAGCGGTTACATACATAGGCACGTTTATAGTGGCAAAATGTTATTTGCATTGACTACGCTGCAATCACAGGTCAGTTTGACTGCGGTTGGGTTGTTAGCTTTCGTTTGTAACATACTGAACATTCCAGATCGAAACCCAATCGAAATACGGGTTTAAAGAACTGAAAATCGAACCGAACAAAAAAATCGCGGTTCATCGAAACTTCGGTGAATTGTTACCCCCCTACTAATCTGTGTAGCTATATGTCTCTGACTAAACAGAGTCTACTAAAGTCGATTAAAGTCCACTCCAGTCTACAAATGAAAAATGAAAAAGTGACATAATTGAATAAATAAAGATTTAAATTTTATTTATTGTGTTTTGAACATGTATACTGGGATTGACACTAACTTAAAATTAAACTTGACCACGTTTGTTGTCCAAAGGACCACAAAATGCTCAAAAACACTAGTGTGAACTGAATTTATTTGCCCATATACAAGATACAGCTGCGCATATACATGTAGGATATATGATTTTTATTGTCATGATTGTGTTTTGAACATATTCACTTGGATTGACACTAACTTAAAAAACTTTACCATGTTTGTTGTCCAAAGGACCACAAAATGCTCGAAAACACTTAGTGTGCACTGAATTTATTTGCCAATGATGATATTTCCAAATGTAATTACATGTATGTTGAACTAGTGTTAATGTTGAACCCTGATTCAAACGTATTAATTTATAAATAACAGATATGGGTAATTACATGTATGTTGGACTAGTGTTAATGTTGAACCCTGATTCAAACGTATTTAATTTATAAATAACGGATATTGGTAAGAGTTGTGTCGGGAGATTTGTGTAATTGGGAGAGATTTGTATCTGGTCCACAAGTTATTACATAGGAGTACACTTGTATAAATGTTTATCATCCATCTGTATGATTATTTAATTCTGCACAGTACTTCTGCAAAAGAAATATGTGGTTGACCGGAATATATCAAGCCATTCTCCTAATGTTTCAAAGTTTTACACGAAATCAGACTGATAAAAATTAACATTTATTACATTTGCACTTTCTGATGAAGTATTCAAATGATAAAATTAACATCTATTACATTTGCACTTTCTGATTAAGTATTCAAAATAGAGTCATTATAACACATTTACCTAGATCATGTANTATATATATATATATATATATATATAGCTTAACACTTTATCCACCTAAGACAGTATTGATGTGCACCATGGCCCTCCATACATTTCAGTTGCAAACTTTTTATGTGTGTCCTGTAGCCTAATGGCAAATGTCTACAGCAGTTTTTTGCAGTAGTTTTTAAGACCGCTTTTGTAGTAATAACAGCTGTTATAAGAGCTCCAGAAACAGAAAATCAAAAAAATTGTCAAATTTAAGGGAGGGTCGGCAACTTCAGAGATAATTCTGCTTGGGAAAAGAAGGTGAAAATGCTTGAACTTCTATTGAATAATGTAGAAAGATGATTGAGAATAACAGATATATCACAATTTTAGGAACCATTACCCACAGAAAGCAACTGCACCTAAATTCAGTGGAAAATAAGGAAATTGAGTAATTTTGACACTACCAGCTTTCCATATATTTCTCTGTCATGAGCAATTCATCCGCTATTTATGTCAAAGATTCAGAAATGAAAGTGGTGTTACAGGCTTAGCTATTGGAGCGATGAAAAGCCGGTTTGGCACCACTTACGGGTCTTTGGGACAACTCTAGTAAAAAAACACCATTTTTACGTGGGGGTAATATAATATTGATACTTGAACTTATTTCCTGTCAGCATCAACTAATCAACTATATTCTGCATCATCTCATTTGCATAAAATTTGCATAAATTTGCAACGAAATGAAAATATGACTTTCTTGAAAAAAGCTCTGGTGGATAAGGAGTTAAATGTATTTCACATAATGATGTCCAATAAGCTCCAAGGAACAATAGAATTAGAGACAACCAAAGGTTACCATGGTTACTGCAACATTCAAAATCAATATTTTGAGTAGTTCGGTCAAAATATCTATCCAATAACAGAACCTTCGGTGGTAAATAACTAAATACCGAGGTTACTGTGAATTTACTTTCTGCATATGCGCATTTCGACAACTTATGTCTCTTCAGTGCAGATAAAACCTAAATGTTTGGAAGACCATATACTCAAAGATATTTAAAAACTGACAGAGAACAAATAACCAAATATAAATGATTGAGAACTACAATACATTTTTATTAAGCTATAAACTGCTGAAAAGGTGAGAATGACAAGCAAAGTCAAATCTTCCAAGCAACTTTTAGAGAATTCGGAACCTTAAAAAGAAACAAATTTCAACTATAAAAAAAAGGATGTCAAGAACTTTATCTGGCTTTTGATAGCTTAGATATTGTTAGATATTATTCCTCTTGCCCGAGTACAAAGACTAGGGGCTCATTAGCTAATGCTCACTTGCCCCTTTGCTTCATATTCTGGCTCATTAGATAT
>MJUU01006672.1:288246-334907 GCA_002080025.1 Modiolus philippinarum | reverse complement strand
CGCCGTGTTGAACATGTCAACTCCGGTAGTAAAGTCAAATCCGGTAGATAAAAAACAAACTTTAGTGGCAAAGAGAAAGATCTGTTGTCATCTGGGAAACAGATATCTCATAGCGGTCCACATGATCGTAATGTCGACCGTAAAACTTCTGTAGTGATGACCTCAAGTTATGGGCAACATACCCTTGCTTAAGTAGCATATTTGTAAGTAACCGAGCTCTATGAAGGTAGTCACTGTATCGACCACAGGCCCTTGAGTAGCGAATGAGTTGGGAGATGTAAACTCCGTATGCTGGTGCTTTTGGAATGTTGCTACAAAGAAAGGGGAAGTTGACAATTGGAAAAGTGAAGGCATCGCGTTTGTCATATAGCCTAGTTTGTAGTGTACCTCTTTTGTCAATTTCAAGATGAAGGTCAAGGAACGAGGCTGATGTGGAAGTATCTGTAGTATCCTTAATTTCTAGCTCTTTTGGATAGATAAGATGAAGAAAATCCCCAAAGCGAGGATTGTTTAGTAATAAAATATCATCTGTATAACGGTAGCTGAAATTAAAGGACTGGGCCAGTTTTTTATCTTTATTTTGAAGAAGCCCTTCCATGAATTCAGCTTCATATGAGTGGAGAAATAGATCGGCTAAAAAAGGTGCACAGTTTGCGCCATTAGAATTACAATAGTCTCTTGAAAAACAAGTCCTCCAAACTGGACAAATATATTGTCGATGAGAAACTCTAACATTTTAATCACTTCTTCCTCTGTATATTTTTTCTGATCTTCTGAGTCGTATTTCACAAAGTATGCTTGTTCTCTGCCTATAACAATGTATTTATATCTTTGTTCGCCGTTCTTGCGGGAGAAACATCTATGAATTATATCTTTCAGCCGCGGTTTCGTTGTTCATGGGGAATTGTAGTATAAAGCGTGGAAAAGTCAAAAGTTTTAATGCTGTTACAGTGTGATAATGATCTCGATTTTAAGATGTCAAGCAGATCCTTAGAGTTTTTTAATATCCACATTTCATTTACACCACTTCTTGAAAAGCTAGTATCACAAAATTTTTGAAGGCCCTCTTTTACGGCTGTCAAGATGGATTTTAATAGTTTAGAAATAGGTTTTGTAGAACATTTAGCAGATTCAGCGATGTACCGTTGTTTGTATGGGCATTTGTGTAATTTTAGTACCCAATACAAGGAGGGGAGTTCAGTGTCTTCATCTTTGGTTGAAATCCCAAAGGAAAGCAAAGCAGATCTATGGTTCTGCAATATCTCTTCCTTAGACAGAGTAGTAGCTGTGTATGTTGGATTGCCCTGGGTATTTCCAATGCCTAGTTCTTTCTTTAAACAATCGATGTAATGATTTTTACAAATGAAAATGATGTTATTAGGGGCCTTATCTGCCGGAACGACGACATATTTGTCATGAATGGAGGACAAGTATCTGGCAACATCAGTATTTTTGAAAATGGATGATGCTTTAGTTCTCATTGACCCTTGGGGTATAGAAAAGGTCATGGGACAGGAAAATATGACTGCCACTGGCAAAACTAGGGTGAAATCGAAAGGGGCGGGAAATTTAGCCTTGTAGCTGATCACCTTCGGTCCACTGAAAAACAAAAGTGCTTGCTAGAAGGGTTCTTTAATGTGCTGGAAGCGTGACATTTCTTCCAACACGTGGACCTGACTTTACATCTTATCATTCTTCCCCATGGTTATATCAGCCTTCAGAGCCTTTCCACAAAAGCCATATCCGGTTGACCCGGATATACCAGAGGTTGACCTGGGTATATCAAGCGATTCTCCCAAACTTTCAAGGCAAAAACTTTTATTCAAGTTTTCACACGAAATCAAACGGATAAAAATACTTCTATTGCAATTGCTCTTTCCGATTAAGTATTCAAATAAGAAGTATGATTACACAAATAGATAAACTAGATGTAAGAAAAATTGTAGAAACTGGGTCGTTTATATATCCAGCAGAGCTTTGACGTTTTCATATTATGACGTCATAAAAGCTCCAAGGATCGATAGAATATCGTAACAAAAAAATGTAGCTCCAACATTCAAAATCGACATTTTTTTCGAGTAGTTCGGTAAAAATTCATCAAGTAACAAAACCTTTGCCGATAAAATGATTAAAACACTACAAAACATGTTTATGAAGCTGAAAATTTATGAAAACGCGAAAATAAAATGTATGTCGAAATTCCCGCTTAATTTGAACCTTCACTTCAAGAAATAAAAATTTAAAGTTAAAAATAAAGGATGATAACCAAGTTATCGGTCTTTTGACAGCTGATGTATTGTGAAATATCATCCCGCTCACCAGAATATGAATCTGCGCTTCATATTCTGGCTCACGGGCTGATATTTTACGATACATAGCTGTCAAGAGCCCGATAACATATACAAATCGAAAAGATGTGTATTTATTCATCCCCCAAATCCACGAACATCAAGTGTTGTAGGGGTTGTTCCCCGCAGCCTGGAATACTTGGTCCTATTTCTATATCCCGGGGTTCCGTCGGGGCAGCCTAGTTTAGGAGATCATACTACCTACGCCGGTGATACTAAGTCCTGTTTCTATACCCCGGGGTTCCCTCGGGGGATCGGCAATTATGTTATTAGCCACATCTAATGTACAGATATTGCGTCACTGCCAAACAACTTATTAGTTGGGTCTAATCCCCGTTTAACGGAAATGCCAGAAATTCATTTAAAAAAAAACCAGAAAACTGGGTGTAACCCACATTCTTTACATGATAGGGGAAAGATAGAAGATATAGAAAACGTTTTGATAAGATCGTTTTCGGTGCCAACAACGAAGTACTGACTAATTACATTGGTGTATACACTCTGGATAAGAATTCACCAGGAGAGTTATTGTAAATGTTGTCTTTTCAGAAATTGCATGGTCGTCACCATACGAACTCATAGACAAATTTGAAGTGTCGGTTTGAGAACGAGCATTATCAGCTAGATTCACGCCTTAATGGGTTTGGCATCACCTATATTGACTTGTTCCGAATATGGGGCAGGGTATTTTATCCTTAATATCACTCCGTATTTTTGCAGTTCTCACTAAGAGTGTTTTTAGCTTTGAGTATTACTTGGTGAAGTATGTTTGTTTTGTGGGTGTGTCACTACTGCAGTTGTTTTACATACAAATTATAGGTCCCCGAACGTATTCACCAGCCCAATAGTCAGACTTATCTGACACAAAAAAATTACCTCGCATTTTATAGAAATTTACTGTTTTCATCGAAATTAAAAAAAAATAAAATGAAATAGAAATACTAAGGCTTCATTCCTTGTATGACACTAGGTAGATGTCCTTGGAACTTGATTTGTCCTCCTATTTCGATGTTATTTGGTAATGAGTACTTCTTTTTTGACTACTTTGGATTATGGCTTTCCATATTTATTCTAATGCTGCTGATTGGAGGATACTCCTTGAAACACGTGCAAAGCATAACAACAATCTACCGTTTTTCTGCAACTTCGGTAGTTTAGCATTTATAAACAAAGCAAATATTATACTGTCCTGTTGTTAATTTTAAAAAATTCAATGAATTAATCCAATAAACTGCATTTATTTGTCATATTCATTGCAAAAACAACAAATATATATATATAATGGTCTGATGACTTATTAAAATGTATCAAATTGCTATATAGAAATCCATACAATAGATATTTGTTAATGATATTTAAATAGAACTAATACATTGCAGGTCAATGACCATAGGAAAAATGTTCACGTGTGTACTCTTTTGGTATATACATTATATAATTAGTAAATAAAACAGCGTTAACTATTCTGTTTCTTGAATTAAGTGAGAACCGAACCGTCAGTCTGAAAAGAACAAAGAAACGAAGACATAAAATGAGCACGGCACAGAAAGAAAATGAAGACACGCACATATGCAAAAAATGAACAACACGGGCCTAATAAAAAGCATGGGTGAGATCAGGTGCACCGGTAGAGTAATCATCTCCTGCTTCTTATAAGACGCCCGCCGTGTTGAAAATGTCAACTCCGGTAGTAAAGTCAAAACAGATATCTCATAGCGGTCCACAAGATCGTAATGTCGACCGTAAAACTTATGTAGTGATGACCTCAAGTTATTGGCAACATACCTTGCTTAAGTAGCATATTTGTAAGTAACCGATCTCTATCAAGGTAGTCATTGTATCGACCACAGGCCCTTGAGTAGCGAATGAGTTGGGAAATGTAAACTCCGTATGCTGGTGCTTTTGGAATGTTGCTACAAAGAAAGGGGAAGTTGACTATTGGAAAAGTGAAGGCATCGCGTTTGTCATATAGCCTAAGTTGTAGCGTACCTCTTTTGTCAATTTCAAGATGAAAGTCAAGGAACGAGGCTGATGTGGAAGTATCTGTAGTATCCTTAATTTCTAGCTCTTTTGGATAGATAAGATGAAGAAAATCACCAAAGCGAGGATTGTTTAGTGATAAAATATCATCTATATAACGGAAGCTGAAATAAAAGGACTTCATATCTTCATATGAGTGGAGAAATAGATCGACTAAAAGAGGTGCACAGTTTGTGCCCATTAGAATTCCGATAGTCTGTTGAAAAACAGGTCCTCCAAACTGGACAAATATAGTGTCGATCAGAAACTCTAACATTTTAATCACTTTTTCCTCTGTATTTTTTTTTCTATGATTCTGAGTCGTATTTCACAAAGTATGCTTGTTCTCTGCCTATAACAATGTATTTATATCTTTGTTCGCCGTTCTTGCGGGAGAAACATCTATGAATTATATCTTTCAGCCGCGATTTCGTTGTTCATGGAGAATTGTAGTATAAAGCGTGGAAAAGTCAAAAGTTTTAATGCTGTTATAGTGTGATAATGATCTCGATTTTAAGATGTCAAGCAGATCCTTAGAGTTTTTTAATATTCACATTTCATTTACACCACTTCTTGAAAAGCTAGTATCACAAAATTTTTTAAGGCCCTCTTTTACGGCTGTCAAGATGGATGTTGATAGTTTAGAAATAGGTTTTGTAGAACTTTTAGCAGATCCAGCGATGCTCCGTTGTTTGTATGGGCATTTGTGTAATTTTGGTACCCAGTACAAAGAGGGGAGTTCAGTGTCTTCATCTTTGGTTGAAATCCCAAAGGAAAGCAAAACAGATCTATGGTTCTGCAATATCTCCTCCTTAGACAGAGTAGTAGCTGTGTATTTTGGATTGCCCTGGGTATTTCCAATGCCTAGTTCTTTCTTTAAACAATCGATGTAATGATTTTTACAAATGAAAATGATATTATTATGGGCCTGATCTGCCGGAACAACGACGTATTTGTCATGAATGGAGGACAAGTATCTGGCAACATCGGCATTTTTGAAAATGGATGATGCTTTAGTTCTCATTGACCCTCGTAGCTGACTGATTCGTTGAAATCAGTAATTCATTCACTTTCGAGTTAATTTTTTGTCACTGAAAAACTTCGTTTGTTGATTGATAAATAGACTACAACTCTGTCCGTTACTGATTTATGCGTTACATGGCGCGGATCCAGGAAATTTTAAAAGGGGGATTCCAAATTTTATTGAAAGGAATATACCGCAGAGCAGAGCAGGGCGCGAAAATTTTTGGGGGTATTTCTTAGTAAAACCACAGGATATTCATTAAAAAGTACATGATTGTCCGAAAAAAAGGGGGGGTTCCAAACCCCGAACCCCCCACCCCCCTTTGGGATCCGCCAATGGTTACTATTAGACCTTTTGGATATGTTTTGCTTCCCCCAAACTATTTTGGTCTTCCGAATGTTAAGATCTCAGACTTCAGTTATCTGGAGGGACATCGACGGAATAAACAATTACAACAGTTTTTGGTTATTTTGCTATCCTATACATATCAGTTTATCATTTTTAAGTTCTTGATGATTGCAAAATCAACAAAAATAACTTCCTGTTTTGATGGCGATTCCATTGGTGGAGAAATGTTGATGATATCTAACTTTTTTAAATACTTATACAATAGATATTTGAAAGCATACCATTACATGAATAAATATTCTATTTGTAATTTTAAAGAAATCCATAAATTACACGGGCTTGATCGCGTAAAATATATAAAGTGGTTAATAATGTCACGGTTTTCATATTATTGAAAATTATCATTTTTAAATTTCAATAAGGGAAGAAAAAGGCTATGGTTAAATAGTTTTTCTAGCTGACAAGAATGACGTATACACTATATATTGTAATTTACTTCTACATAATTTACTTAATGATAAGTACTAAATTGAATTTAACATTAAAAAACTATTTTATTTGTTTGGAAAATACATGGATTTACCAAACTATTAACTAGTTATTTAAATATATATCCATCCCCATACCATTCCCTTTAACAGATTTTTTTTTCAAATCGTCTCCCTAGATCTCAAGAAACCGGAGATGATGATGTTTTAATTAAAATAAACATTATTTCTCTACATTGAAATTGATGAACTTTCTGTAATTTATGGAAAACAAAATTATGTCTAATATCTAAAGGGAATGTGGACTTCTGTACCCTTCTGGGTTCAAGAAATATCTGGATCTAACTATAACATCGAATCTGCTAAAATTAAAATTAATAATCAAAGGAATAATTTTTAATTCAACTTTTACTCATTTCGCTTTCTTTAACGGTGTTGTTCATCTAGCTAAATCCTCCAGGGTATATGTAGATCAAATATCTAAATACCGAAGTTACTGTGAATGTAATTCCTGCATATGCGTATTTCGACAACTTATATCTCTTCAGTGCATATAAAATCTAGACGATTGGAAGACCAAAAGATCGAAGAACTGATAGAGAACAAATAACCAATATGATCTAAATGTAAAGCCAAAATCAGCTAAGGATTGTATTTTTCGCATTCTCTTCTTCTTTCAATGTTATCTGACTATATCATCAACCAGATTGTAAATAAAAGCAAATAAGAATAATATTAAAGAAGCTTTATAGAATATATGATCATTTAATGTAAAAAAAATGGCACGAGTCCCAAAACTATCATTAGTAAGGGTCTGATCCCTGTTTTTACAGAAATGCTATAAACTGAAAAAAAATCCTAAAAACCTACATTTTTTACGTATTAGAAGATAACGACAAGGACTTCTCGGTCCATATTTTCAATTTTCAATTTCCAGTTCTTCTGATTGTTTTCTTCATAAGTAGTGGTCTTGTAGTTAGTAGTCATGCTGATTTACATTATATTGGCATGCCTTCTTTTCTGTAGGGAAGAGGAATATAGAAAAGGGAGGTTGCGTGCCTAAAAACGATTTAACCCTACTGCTGGCTATTTCTTGCGCCAGTACCAAGTCTACCTGTCCTTAGTTCTTATAACGGTTTACATTTTTTGTCTTTCATTAATGTTTTTGTGGTGGAGTTTTATTTTGGATTGTGAAATTTACAGTCAATGTAGGTCATTCCTGTTGTCTTAATGTTAATTGTGTCATTTTAAATGACACTAGTTAATTTAAATTCTAATATGACGGCCTTCATTCGCTTTGTATCCAAACGACATAAACAAATGACGGTTCTTTCGATAACATCATAGATAGTTTTACATCAGTTTTTGCAACGTCACAGACGAAATAGGGACCTAAAATGACGTTTCATTCATTAGTACTAGGAGGAATTCTTCTACTCGGAACCTTGTGAGTGTCCTATTGGAATCAAAATAATTAACAGTAGCCATATATTTATATTATTTTTACCACGGGCTTGCACTTTATGGTGATATATTACCCCTCGCTGGTCGCTCGGGATAAAATATTCGCTGTTAATTATTTCTAAATCAATGAGAGTAACGACAAAATTACCGAACATAATACGACAGCAAAAGAACACCGCAGCAATAGTGAGAATTGTCAAGAACGGAAATCCAAAGGGCAAAAACACCGCAGCAATAGTGAGAATTGTCAAGAACGGAAATCCAAAGGGCAAAAAACCGCAGCAATAGTGAGAATTGTCAAGAACGGAAATCCAAAGAACAAAAACAACGCAGCAATAGTGAGAACTGCCAAGAACGGAAATCCAAAGAATTGTCAAGAACGGAAATCCAAAGAACAACAAAAAACCGCAGCAATAGTGAGAATTGTCAAGAACGGAAATCCAAAGAACAAAAACAACGCAGCAATAGTGAGAATTGTCAAAAATGGAAATCCAAAGAACAAAAAACACCGCAGGTGCAAATCTACCGGGAAAATTGTCAACCGCAATGATCCTGATATATGGGAGTTTTGAGTCATGTTCATTCCAGAAACAAATCTACTATTATACGAAAAAAATCAATACATCAATACAGTGAGATGGAATCACTTATTGAATAACTCTGTTGAGCTAAGGGAGATTTATATTTGATCTAGTTACAGCGCTTCAGGTTAATTGATGTTCCTCAACTAAAATTTCGTTAATTAATTTCTTGTCTGGTATCCAGTTATCCTTCCTACTGGTATTTGAGGAGACGGTTTCCGCCTTTATTTACACGAGAGTTCCTATCTCGAAAGTCTCGTATTGACAATCCCGAGTTTTAAGATTATGAAGTCATCGTTAACCCACCAGACCTGAAATTAGATAAAGCTAACAATGACCCAAAATACTGCCCTTTTCTTGATCTAACTATCATTATTGACTCTAGTTAAATAAAAATCAAAACATATGATAAAAGGGATGATTTTGATTTCACTATTACTATTTTCCTTTTTCTTGACGGCGAAATTCCTCTAGCTCCATCCTACGGGGTGTATATTTCTCAACTACTTCGATTCGCACACATTTGTTCTACTCTTGACGATTTTAATTCACTTATCCTTATTATTACATTCAAACTTTTACAATAAGCCAGGGTTACAGATTTGATAAGTTGTTGAACAAGTTTATAATAGATATGAACATTTGATATCTAAATGTACTCGCAAACAGATTATTACTATTGGCATTTGTAATCCTCGGTTTACGAAAATGATGTTAAAGTGCAAGAAATTGATTAAAGAACCAGAAAAACTTACATTCTTTACGTAATAGGGGATATCGACAAGATACTTTGCTGGCATCTGTAAAATTAGCTTTAAGATCTAGTGGCCTGAAAATGTTACATACATACTGGCCTCTAACTGATACTGCCGATGTCTACTGAAATATATAATGATTTCGGGAAGTTTTGAGTTTTATTGTTCTTTCGTAGTGCGACAGTGTTTCACCAGCAGGCTAGGCTCCTTGAACTAGCCGGTAGTTTAGGGGCGGGCACCCCTTGAACCATCTTCCAAAATTCTGTATTGACATTTTCTCTCCTTTCAATATTATGATCACGGAGTTAGTAACCTACCTGTATGGGGTTTATTCGTATGTTTATTATACTATAGGGCAACGGGACAAATAAAGGGAGGTTTAGGTACCCATAAACCGATTTAACCCTACCGCTGGCTTTTGCTAATGCCGATACCAAGTCCGACTGTCCCGAGTTCCTATGGTTGTTTACGTTTGTCTTTGTAGTTCCCTGGCAGATTGTGGCATGTGGTTGTTATTTTCAGCAATTGTAGATGTTTCCTGCTATCCCAGTTTCACATTTGGTACAGGCATTTAAAAAGAAATGATAAAAATGATAGGTTAGACCGGTTTTATGTTGCGCCAACCTTTTTTCCATTGCCGTAGTGTCCGGTAGTAACTCAAGCAATTGTCATCGAAAGGTCATAGATACTGTAAAGAAATGTTATTCCCAGTATTTGTAAAATCAACCTTGAATCACATTTTTCCACAAGGGATAACAAAATACCGAAATTACTGTGAAACATTTAGATTTTGTTATGGGACAATTTATGTCCTTTCAGTGCAGATCAGATGAAAAAAATTGGAAATTCATGAATGCAAATATGCGTAAAAGCTGAAAGTGAATTAATAACAACAATAAAAAGATAAGTTGAAATTAGATAAGGATAGAGCTATGCAAGAGAAGGACACTGATATCTATTAAATAAAAAATAAATTTGATGTTTATAGTTTAGAGTAATTGTTCTCTAAACTGTTTATAGATTAGAGTAATTGTTCTCTAAACAATTACTTTAAACTATAAACATCAAATTTATTTTTGTGACGTAATATTTCATTTCTCAGCCATTTTGTTTTCTTTTCACGGCCCCTTGAAGACATTAATGTCGATGATCTTGGCCAATCCCTACCCCTGTCTNCTTGTTTTTTAATCTTTTATGTTTTGATATGTGTATATATTATTTTTTGTTTTACCTTTTATCGCAGTTCGACAAGAATTTTAACTCGTTTGTTTATTTATGCTTGCACGAACTGCCGCACAGCACTCTTTATTTTATTTTGATATCTATTAAAGAACGTTTTAAAGATCTTATACTACGGAATATTTTGAAGCCTTGAATAATAAGGTGGCCACGAAGATACCTATGCCTAATGGGATCGATACAGCAAAAGATGCGTTATTAATTGAAAGAACATCATCAGTGCATCTAGTATCTTTAATTTAATGAGCTTTTACATTTTTGTACTCTTCCATAAAAAAAATTCAGTCCCGTAGGAGTATAAGAACAATCTACGAGTAAAGAAGCACAAACACAAAGTGAAGTCATAATACTTTTTCAGACCATTGAAATTCTCATTGCATAAGTTAGAATAAAACAGTCTTGGGAAAATTCTAATTTTTGGCGTTTATTAGAACAGTATTAAACAGTTATGAATTCGTCTCCAGTATGTCCATATTTAGAATTTATTCCCAAATTGTAATTGGTATCGTGTATGGTCGAATAGTATAATTATAGTTTAATAATTGAATGGCACCAGTAAATAAAAATCCATCCGTTATTTTTATCTTCACAGCTGTTCACAACAAGCAAGGTAATACCAATATTCAAGATATAAAATCGATTAAAGATAAAACATGATAAATGACATTTACGTGTTCACATGAAACCCGTCAAAGTAGAGAATTATTTTATACAGAATTTTGTGGAAATTTTTTTTCATGACGAGGTTAGGTTCAAACAATCAAGAAGTTGTTGGCTTAGTAACATTAAGTTCTTTTAAATGGCCTGCTTATCTCATGTGGAAACAGCTATTCAGAGTTCTAAATTACCAGGTTAGCTTCACTGCATTGTTTACCCTGCTTATTACGTAAAAGGTGATTTTTTTTCGGCATTGACATTATTTGATCATATAGGAAAATAAAAAAATCAATGTTAAAATTGAAGGTAGATAGACAGTAATTATTATATCCATGAGATTTTGTTGTAAATCGGCACAATTGAAGAACCTATCCTACTTACCCGAAATCTGTAATAAAAAGTATGGGTCACCATGCTTGCTTTTTCTAGAATTGGGATCAAACTTAGCTCATTTTAGCCATTTTTACACCTGAATTTACATAGAATGCACGGGGAAAATATGGAAAGGCAATTTTTAGCTAAATAGAATTGAAACTTTTATCCATGAGAATTTTATAATTTTTTGTAAAAGGATAATTTATGATGTAATTTTTTGGTTACAATAAAAAATTATATATCTCACCATGCTTTTAACGGAGATATTTTACAAAGTTTCCGGATTAAACATTTTTTACGGGAAAAGGGAGCTAATTCGCGGTAAAGTAAACGAAATATGACGTTTCGCATCTGTCATTCAATTATGACGTCACAAAGGAAAAGCCGTCAAATTACTGTTCCGGCACGAAAATCAAACATACCCCGTATCCGACTCTTTATTTTTTCTAATGTGCGATTGAATTGCGCAGCGCAACAGTGTCTATCTACCTTAAAGCAATTTTTTCCCTGTGAAATAATGTCCATCTGGTCAAAGTTTCAAAGAATTAGGTTATGATGTTTGTCTTTACCCGTGAAGAGTTGTCCAAGCAAAACATATTGTCCTAATAGGACATTATCTACTTTATTTGCTAAAAAATACAAAATAACAAAATGGATAAGGCATTAGGTAGAGAAGGCATTATGAAAGTATTTCGAGACAGAAGGTGGATAAATCAAAATTTTATAAGGACGATATTTCAATAAGATTTTTATTAAACTAAGGGGTATCTCCCTCGTGCATAAGTCGGTCTTTAACTGATTTACGCTTTCATCTTCTTTGTTATTCGTTATATCTCAGCATTTACACATATTTCGGTTTATGAATGTCAAAACGATTTGATTTCATCTGCACTGAAGCGACACAAGCTGTCAAAATGACCATGTGCAGTAAACAAAATTCACAGTAACTTTGGTTTTGTAATTTTTTATTAAGAGAGAGTTGCATTAAATGAAAACAGTGTTCTTAATCATTGTAGTGTCTAACTATGAAAGGTCGCTCATGTGATGAAATTTCTGCTAACTATCATGTGAAAAGCAAAGTTAAGAACTGATATATATAGATGGAAAATATTATAAAAATAGTATGATAACATAATAGATTGTATTCTGTTCTTAGCTGAATTTTGGCTTTTCTATTTAGATCACTTTGGTTATTTGTTCTTTATCAGCGTTTACACGTGTTTAGGTTAATGAACTTCAAAAACCATTGGTGAGATCAGGGTACCGGTAGAGTAAGCATCTAATGCTTCTTATAAGACACCCGCCGTGTTGAACATGTCAACTCCGGTAGTAAAGTCAAATCCGATAGAGTAAAACAAACTTTAGTAACTTCGGTATTTTGTTATTTAAACGCATTTGATGCATCATGTGCTATGCAAGATTCAACTTGAATCAGGCTAAAATGACCAATAGCAATGATCTATATTTTTTATAAAAATACATGAAAATTAAAATATTTAACGCTTGCACATGTTTGATATTACCTTTTGTTAAATTATTAACAGCATAAAAACATACTACAAACATTTTATCTCTTACCCTAAATGGACAGAAACGGGTGGAAAATTTGACGAATAGAAAGGGATAAAACAACATTTCCCCTACTTTGAGTACAGCAGCGGGAAAGACTTCTAAATAAGAAAATCTTCTACGAATAGATTTCCTCAACCCTTTGTTACCGTTATATTTGAGTTAAACTCAGCCTGCAGAGCCCTTCCACAAAAGCCATATCCGGTTGACCCGAACTTATCAAGAAGTTGACCTGAAGTTATCACGGCAATTCTCCCTATGTTTGACAAGCAATATCCTATTTATCCGTTTCGCAAGAAATAAATCTTAATTCGATAAAGAATCTATTATATTTTGCGTTGGTTATTTTGTAAACAAATTACCTTCATCAATACACAAAAATAAAAACGAGACGTTCGAAAAAAATACAGAAACTAGGTCGCTGATAACTGCAGCAGAGCCACCATTTTGTTTACAATGTGACGTCATAAAAGTGCCTAGGAACTGCAATACAAATCTAAACAATGAGAGGTTTTGCAATGAAAAAACCTACTTTATTCCGAGTTATATGTATGCTCTTTATTTTTCTTAGATATGGTGCACTTGTACATGAGATAATATCTCATTTGTACACGTTGTTCCTTTACTATTATCTAAATTTTTGTAAATTTTTAAACCAAAGGATTAACTCACTCCATCGTAGTTTTGTCCCTAGCTATATTTAATGTTACTGATTATTCGGATTTCGTTTTGGTTTTATGCATTATAAACATTTTTTGAAATTATGGATTTCCTTTGTTGGGTTCTAGTGCTGCTGATGAGGAATAAATTTCCGAAATGGCCATACAGCTCATTTAAAATTATTACAGTTGGAGTTAACATATGTGTTATGGTCTCATGTTCATTAACTCCATATCCTTTCGTAAAATATCGCTAACATGGTTCGATAAAAAAATTTCTAAATTTAATAACGTTAAACGACAAAAAATATTATGAAGTCATAAAATAACTACAAAATATTTCCCTTTTTGTAATAAATGAATGAACCTCATTTCCCGCGCAACCTTGGGAGAATTTTATACAAAGCATAATAAACTATTGTATACAAATAAGTAGTAAAAGACGATAAACAAGATATCTGAATTTTGAAAGCTGGAATATTGTTAAATATCATTCCGCTCACCAGAATATGAAGCTTCGAGCTCGTTCGCTGCGCTCACTCGCCCCTGTGCTTCATATTCTGGCTCACGGGATGATATTTTACGATATACAGATGTCAAAATTCAGATAACATATACATATCTGATAATCAATTATCAAGAATATTCTATTTACACTGTAATCGTTAAGGGAGTACGAGTCTCAAAAATTTTGTAATTAGAATTAAAATTCTGACCTTTTGTCTTGAAGAGTACATCTAATGGAACAACTTGAGCAAAAAAATTTGAAAATCCATGTAGGAATATTTGAGATATAAGACNTCAAAATTTTGGCGGGAAACAGGTCTCTCTAGAGTTTTCCTTCAATTTGCATAAGATGTTTATAGGCCTTTAGATATATGAAATTATAATTGGAAGTTGATTAATTTTATACACAGTCTATTTTATGTATTTTAAAGTGACTTATGACCAATAAAATGTGATCCATGTGCAAAAAATTTTAGCACTGTTTGAATGGATAAAACCCGAGGATATATAATGCTTCTGAAATCTGAGGCTCGTACTCCCTTAAATCTAAAATATGTTTCAGAACTAATAATTTTCCTATCATGGATATTAATATTCCTTCCTCTCCTGCTTATGGAATGTGTGTTTCACAGTGATACGTTCAGTGACATCTACTACAAATTATGCAGACTTTTTCATTAGGCATAATTATCTCTGTGACCGTCTTATTAATCGGGGCTTCGCAAAATTCCATCCCATACAATCATTTCAAAGTTATTGAACAGATATAATTCCCTTGTTGAAAGCTGGTATTATTCTTTTCACTTGCACTAGTGTGAACATGTCTTTTTGAGTCTCTACAAGTTGCTGCCTACCGGATACTATTGCAATGGAAGGGGGGTTTTGCGAACATTAAACCGGCAATCCACCATTTCTTTTGAAATGTTTGAACCAAAGTTGCAATTAAACGGTAAATTTCGTTATGCTGTACACGTTTCAGTACAAATGCAGTTTTAATTTTTTTTCCTTGGTTTGACACCTGCTTTGTCCTGCAGGGATAAATCCATCTATTTATTGTATCGCCTGCTCCTTTTGCAGGATCGACCCATAGGGATCACTTTCCGTCGTCTTGGGTCCGTCTCTCCCTCTGTCTGTCTGTCCATGTGTATGGCTCAAATATTTTAAGCATTTTCCGCATCTCCTCTTAAACCGCTCGATTTTCAAACAAGCTTGCAGGAATGCTTCAGTATATATTGAACATGTGCACCATTGATCATGTTTATTTTATTTTGTTTTTTGTTTTTTTCAGATTTTACGCTGTTTTTGAACGTTAGCTTATTTTAGGCTTGATTGTACGTCCCGATATCCGCAACTCCTCCTAAAAGGCTTTGAATGAATTTTTCAAAATGACTTACAGAAATGCTTGAGTATATAATGAAAACGTGCAGCATGCATTTGCTTTGTTTTTTGTCTTCAGATTTTAGGTTATCGAGTCTTAGGGTATGCCTCCATTATTCACAACTCTCATAAACGGCTCTGCATTTTTCTACTAAACTTGGAGAATACAAATGTACATTCTTCAGTATATGAAGTAAATGTGCAACATGAATTTTGTAATTTAATTTCAAACACACGAATTCTTAAATATATATAGTGAAGGCGACACATGTGTTCCGTGGAAGACCCATGCATTTTTATATATAATAAAACGTTGTCACAAAAACCTGATGTGATTTAATTTTCAAAACATAACACATACAATTTTTATAAATTTCATAGTATTCTTTATATTACTACATAATTAGATGTGATGTATAAAAACATAATAGATTACAAGGTGTCAAACAAATTTTAAATTACAGCTCAAACGGTACAGACTTTAGAACATTTTGAATGTATAAACAAATTACTTAGTCTTTTGAAGTCTATTTTTTCTTATTGGAACTTTAAAGAACGTCTAAAGCGTTTTCAAAAAATACACTTAAAACGTACTCATATTTAAATAAATCTTACGAAGGCTAAAGGTTTAAAGACATTCTTAAAATATACATCTATCAAACAATAGCGAATGAATATATTAGTTACAAACCTATTCCTCAAAGAAATATGAATAGAAAAACAAATCATGGTACATAAAGTTCACCGAATAATTTTTTAAAAAATAAAACGTACAAAGGACGGGTCGTCAAACGAATAAAATTGAATAGCATAAGATGTAAGCAAACCTTGTTAGTGAATATAACCAAACATTACTTATTTTAAAAATTCATAATACTTATTTTATAAAAAGGTGTTTAATACATTTTATACTGTACAATGGTTAAGTATAAAAATACACCAACTGACTTGTAATATGTACACACTTCCGATACTTAAGTTCCTCTGGTGTAAAATAAATTAATGTAAGTAGTATCAAAATATAATTATTAAGGTGTTAGTTTGTAATTGGTCTAAAAATAGGTTAGTTTTGGATACTAAAACACTAAAACATGAAGTATCAAAATCCAGGGAAGTCAATTTTAAAGTCTAAATCTAATCAACGGATACATCGGGTAGGATCTATCACAGGGGCACCAATCTCACAACTCAAAATTTGTTTGTTTCGAAAGAAAAATCGTGATGATAATATCTTGTTATGAGTAATGATATCGAGGTCACCGCTCCGAAATGCAAGTACAGTGAATCCTGTCTAATCCGACACCTGAGTATTCCATCATCCTGTCAAATCCGACGTGACTTGTTGGTCCCAAAGATAGCTTTAAAATGCTTTTTAAACCTGAGTATTCCGACATCCTGTATAATCCGACATATCTTTATGGTCCCAAGGTGTGTCGGATTAGACAGGTTCCACTGTACCAATATTTACCATGCTATATCAGATTAAAATGTTTTTTTAATCGGAGAAAATTACATTTGTAGTTCGATCGTTTTTAAGTAAAGGGTGACATACATACAAGAATCTTATTAAACGGTGACGTATAACTTACTGAATTCATGTTTTTGTGGTCTTGGACGTCAATTTTTTGACAAATGGCCGAATTTATTCTTTTTTTTCATAATCAGCAATATTTAATACATATAATGTTATACGTCCGATATTGACACTTTTGTCTCGAAATTTTCCTTTGACACTTATAAAGATATGTCCCCTACTTTTAGTACAACAGACCGAAAGCCTCCTAAATAAGAAAATTTTCTATGTTATGATTTTAACGAAGAACATTTTTGATAATGGCTTATCAGATATGACTTTTTCAATCCTTTGTTAGCATTATATTTGAGTTGATAAAAAGTTATATCTGATAAGCCTTTATCAAGAATGTTCTATTTAGATTGTAATCGTTAAAATTTAAATATTTTTCAAAATCTATTTCATTTGTTAAACTAGGGGGGGGGGGGGATTTCATGGCTATTATCTCATTATAAAAAAATGTCCATGGCTAAATTTTATTTTCAAATAACTATAACGAATGGTGTACATTTTTGTCATGGTTAAGGAGGTCATTTCACAGTGAATTTGGTGTGTACAAAATATCATTAGGCAATAGATCTCCGAGACACTATTTCATCTGACATTTTGTCTTTTTGACAATGATTCGTGGAGGACTAAAATCTTTTATTACCTTATAAAATTATTTTCCCATTATAAAAGAAATGCATTAGTTTTCGCTATTTTTTCCAAAACTGCCCCGATTTCTTATTGGAGGATTAATTCTTGTGAATCCCGGGCAAAAAGTCAGTGATCTATTGCCCGGGGAAATTTTACAAAAACTATTGCCCCCGGGAAATTTTTCAAAAACTATTGCCCGCAATATTCTGGAAAACAAGGATAGGTTGTTTTTAATACTTAATTTCCATGTTAATCGTAACATATTCGCTTTAAAGTTTCATTTCTTGTTAATTGGACCAAAGTTTGATTTCACCTGTTCAAAATTCATGTTTATAAATCATTAGAACTCAGAAGTTTAAATGCATTTCATGAAAACATGTAAAGTAAAACTTTGACCAGTTTTGAATGAAATTTAATTTGCCATGAAAACAACTTCTCTTTGCCAAATTTTGAATAAAATTTGATTTGTCGTGAAAACAACTTCTCTTGGCCAAGTTTTGATTAAAATCTTATTTGTCATGAAAACAACCTCTCTTTGCTTGCATGAGATATGCTTTTGCTAAAATAATTTAATAAGGTAATAAAACAGTTATATAATGCATATTGGGGCAATAGACTAGAAAATTTTGCCCTCGGTATCAGAAACCCCCAAGTGTTCCATTGCCCTCGGCCGTTGGCCTCAGGCAATAGAACACATGGGGATTTCTGACACCTTGGGCAAAATATTCTAGTCTATTGCCCTCATATGCATTAAATAACTGTATAATGTCACAAAAACACTTCAGTCATTATTTTAGTATTCAAAAAGAAATAAAGTTTGTTTCAAAATATGGCACCGTTCTAAGAAGTCATCATACGAACTAAATATAAACCGATTTTAATGAAATTCGCTATATAAAAAGTTTACAAAATTTTGTCTAAAACTAAGGAGTATCTCCCTTGTACATAGCTCTGTCCTTATCTGAATTTTGGCTTTTCTATTTGGATCTTTTTGGTTATTTGTTCACTATCAGCTTTTACACATTTTTGGGTTAATGGACTTCGAAATGTTTTGGTTTGAACTGCACTGATGAGACATAAGTTGTCGGAATGTGCATATGCAGAAACTATATTAATAGTAACTTCGGTATATTTTTATTTGTCATATTATGAGGGTCTTTTTTACCAACAGCAAATTAGTATACCAATGAGCACGAATTTGAATCTCTACCCAGGAGACGTGCATTTATACTCCTAGGAGATTAATTTTTTTTCAGGGGCTTATTCTTAGCCCACCTGGCTATGCCAGATTGAGCTTTTGCCATCACTTGGCGTCCTGCATCCGTCTGGCGTCCGTCCGTCCGTCTGTCGTAAACTTTTCATTCAAAGATCTTCTCGTCCAAAACTACTGGGTCATTGGGAGCCAAACTTGGTCACAAAAGTCCTTGGATGGCCCCTTAAAAATTGTATCCGGCAGATTCGTACCTCATTCTAGATTGCAGCCAGCGGGGAACATAGTTTTAACATTGGACCCTATGGGAAAGACATTCAAAGATCTTCTCAGAAACTACGAGTCCAATGTTAACCAAATGTTAGTCATATTGGTCCTTGGATGGTCCCTTCCAAAAAAGGTATTTGGTAGGTCCGTTCCTCATCCAAGATGGCCCCCAGCGGGAACATAATCTTAACATTGGACCAGATGGAAAATACATTAAAAGATCTTCTTCTCAGAAACAAATAATCCAATTACCACCAATCCTAGCCGAAATGGTATTTAGAGTGTCCCATAAAAAGGGTATTCGGCAGGTTCGTACGCCATCCAAGATGGCTGCCAGGGGCTTATTCTTAGCTAACCTGGCTATGCCAGAGTGAGCTTTTGCCATCACTTGGCGTCCGGCGTCCGTACGTCCGTCTGTCGTAAACTTTTCATTCAAATATCTTCTCGTCTGAAACTACTGGGTCATTGGGAGCCAAACTTGGTCACAAAAGTCCTGGGATGGCCCCTTAAAATTGTAACCGGCAGATCCGTACCTCATCCAAGATTGCAGCCAGCGGGGAATTTAGTTTTAACATTGGACTCTATGGGAAAGACATTCAAAGATCTTCTCAGAAACTATGAGTCCAATTTTAACCAAACTCAGTCATAATGGTCCTTGGATGGTCCCTTCCAGAAAAGGTATTAGGCAGGTCCGTTCCTCAATCAAGATGGCCCCCAGCGGGAATATAGTCTTAACATTGGACCCTACGGAAAATACATTAAAAGATCTTCTTCTCAGAAACAAATAATCAAATTACCACCAAACCTAGCCAATATGGTGTTAAGAGTGTCCCATAAAAAAGGTATCCCGCAGGTTCGTACGCCATCCAAGATGGCTGCCAGTGGAAACACAGTTTTAAAATTGGACCCGATTGAAAAGATGTTCAGAGATCCTTTTCTCAGAAACTACCAGTCCAATTACAACAAAACTTACAATAACGGTATTGTCGTCAAGTCATTACGTATGACCTTCTTTGGTATTAACATTGAATTTTTGAAAGGATCTTTGCATCTTAACTAAATATATTTTAAATTTCTAAAATCAGTGTTACATGGACACAGGTTATGTATTCTGGTATATGCATGAAATCTTTATGCTAAATTCTTATGGGAAGGGATCTTGGTGGAAGCTGTATACTGATGGTACATAATTTGGAGCTGGCATGTTAGTTAACTGCTAGTAGTCTTTTGTGATTTCATGTTCATGTCCGTATTTTTTTGGTTCTTTCAATTTCATTTTTCTCAATTGACTCAGTTCTGTTGCTAACTGAATTTTACTGTTGTTACGTTTTATTTTTATTTATCACATTGGCTATAGGGCCCAATAAAACTAGTTTAACCCGCCGCAGCAGGTTTGCGTCTGTCCTAAGTCAGGAAATTTACTTAGCCTTTTGTGTCTTGTCTCTATTCTAGTTAGTTTACTTTATGTCTATAGGAGTCTAGGATGGTCTTTATTTCGCTGAACTTGATTACTATCTATTTAGGGGCCCACTCCGACCTGCCGTTGGGTGTGGGGTTTCCTCACCTTTCATTGAAGATCTTATGGTTGCTTTGAGTTGTTATTACTCCCCTTTAGGTCGTTGTCTCTTTGACACATTCCCCGTTTCCCTTTTTTTCTATTAGTCAAATTGGTCCTTAAACGGTCCCTTTTAAAAAGGGTGTTCTACAAGTCGGTACCTCATCCAAGGTGGCCTCCAGTAGGGAACATAGTTTTAATATTTGACCCTATGGAAAATACATTCAAAGATCTTCTCATAAACTACTTGTCAAATTAATACCAAACTTAGCCAGAATGGTCCTTAGATGGTCCAATCTAAAAAAAGGTATTCGGCAAGTCTGTACCTCATCCAAGATGGCTGCCAGCGGGAACAAAGTTTTAACATTGGACCCCCTACGAAAAAAAAACATGCAAAGATCTTCTCGGAAACTACTAGTCCAATTAAAACAACTTAGTTATAATGGTCTTTAGATGGTCCCATCCAAAAAGGTATCCGGCAGGTCCGTCCCTCATCCAAGATTGCTGCCAGCGGGAACATAGTTTTTACATTGAATCCTTTGGATTTTAAGGGGAACCCCTGTCCAAATTTTTATTTGATGCTGGTTATAATGGATGGTGGATATCTCAGTATCCATTGAAACAAAATCAGAGAACTGAAATTTTAGGAAACAAAATATTCTGCTAGATATTTAATTTTTGATTTCAGGAATATATATAAACTAGATTACATGGTGAACCCCTGTCCCAATTTTTTAAAGGGACTGAGTGTTTAAATTTGAGCAATATGAAATAACAGGGACAACAGGAAACACCTACAATGGCTGGACATAATAATTACATGCCACAATATGCTAGGGAACTACACAGAAAAATCACAAATAAAACAAAAGACGAATGTAAATACCGATAGGAACTCGGGTCAGCTGGACTTGGTACCGGCACTAGCGAAAGCCATTGGTAGGGTTAAACCGGTTTATGGATACCCAATCCTCCCCTATAGTTAAGTAAAAATACGAATAAAACCCAATACAGGTAGACTACTACCTCCATGACCACAATCTTGAAAGGAGAGAACATGACAAAACGTAATTTTGAAAGATTGGTCAAGGGGTGCTCGCCGCTAATCTGCCGGCGAGGCTAAAGGAACCTAGTTTGTTGGTAAAACACTGTCGCAATACAGAAGAAAATTAAACTCAAAACTTCCCGCAGGATTTGGTCAAGAATCATCATTTATTTCATTAGACATCGGCAGTATCAGCGAGAGGCCAGTATGTTTGTAAAATTTTCAGGTCACTAGATCTCAATGGTGAATAAAAGGATATGGAGTAAATGCACATGAGACAAAGTCTCAAAGCTAATTTAACGGATACAAGCAGAGAATCTTGTCAATATCCCATATTACGTAAAGAATGTAAGTTACGTCCCAGCTTTTCTGGGTTTTTAATCAGTTTCTGGCATTTTCTAATAACATTACCGTACAAACGAGGATTAGAAATGCCCTTAGAAATAAGCTGTTTGCAAGTAGCGCCATATTTAGATATTAAATATTCAGATCTGTTATAAAACTTCTTAAAGGTATTCAACAACTTGTGAAATCTATAAGCCTGTTGTAAAAGTTTTGATATGATGGTTAAGTTACGTTCATTAAAATCGTCAAGAGTAGAACAAACACAAGCGAATCGTACTAGTTGGGAAATGTACAATGATGGAGCTTGAGGAACGTCGCCGTCAAGAAAATGGAAATTAGATATAGTGAAATCAAAATCATCCCTCTTATCATATATCGTCAAAAGTTAGATCACGAAAAGGGTAGTATCATTGTTAGCTTTATTTAATTTCAGTTCTTGTAGGTAACTAATGTCGGCATAATCTAAACACTGGGTATTGTCAATAGTAAGGATATCGTCAATATACCTGCTGAAAATAAAAATAAGATTATCACTGTTTTGTATGGTTCCGTTTTGAATGTCTCGTTCGTAACAGAACAGAAAGAGATCTGCAATGAGAGGTGCACGATTTGTACCAATGGGAATACCTACCACCTGTTGATAAATAGTGTTGCCAAAACGAACAAAAATTGTTGTTTAGCAAAACACTGAGTGCATTGATCATATTACACATGTTCAGGAACAATAATCATTGTATATAATTTTAGAGAAAAATCATTGCTTTTTGTTAGAAGAAATGAACTGCAGACCAGAAAATTTAGATGACCATTTTAATAAGTTGTCCCAATTTTGATTTAATCAACATATGTGGAAGAGTAGTATAAAGTGTTGAAAAATCATAACTTTCGACGGATGGGACTGGTCTTTGAGTAGATTGTAGTTTATCCAAAACTTTAATTGAATTTTTTACACTCCAAAAGTATTACTTTGATGAAAAGGGGAACCCTTATCCAAATTTTTTAATATGGCTTTCTGCTATGAGTTGTAATGGATAATGGAGCTTTCGGTTGGGATGGACACTAAACAAGAAAACTGAAATTTTAGAAAAAAAAGTATTCTGCTAAATGTTTTGTTTTATTATGTAAACACTAGTTAATAAGGAAAATCCCTGCCCAAATAATTTTTGAAAGTGGCTTGTAATGTTTTGATTTCGGTGATAATTATTACCTACATTATGAGGGAAACCCCTGTCCAAATTATTTTTGAAAGATGGTCTGAAATAGGTCGAAATGGATCACACATTCAAATGCATTTAAAGATCCTTTCTGAAAGAACTTTTCCAATACGAACACAATGGTATTTTGACGGGACCTTCCAATGAATGTATATGGGAAGACCACGCCTCATCCAATACGCCAGCATTGAGATAGTATATATTTGATTCCATTTAAAGAATTAGATCTCTGATCCAATTGGAACTAAACATGATAACAAAAGTCCTCTATTGGTCCCTTCAAATATGTGTCCAATTCAAGGCAACACAGTTTAACATTGGACCCTATTAGAAATGCCCTTTATCTATGTCAGCCATGGTTGAGGTGAGCGATACAGGCCTTGAGAGCCTCTTGTTAGATCCTTGAATCTCATTTATTGATACATTGATCATGTTCTTTCGATCCTTAACGAATTTTTGCTAAATGAATCCCAGCAAAATATCTTCTAAACTTAGAGATAAAGATAAAGGAAATCTCTGAAAACTACTTCATTTTTTGGGGCTTGCATTTTGAATATGACGAAAAGGCACACATCATTACTTAAAATTTCTATAAAAGCGGCGACTTATATTTGAAAAATGTCAATATCCCTATCATGGATATTAATATTCCTTCCTCTCCTGCTTACGTAGTGAATGTTTCACAGTGGATTCGCCCCGTGACATCTATTACAAATTTTGCAGACTGTCGCGTTAGTCATTGTTATCTCTGTGACCGTCTTATTAATCGGGGCTTCACAAAATTCCATCTCATACGATCATTTAAAAGTTGAATAGATACCAGACCCCTTTGGAAAACTGTTAGTATTCTTGTCACTTGCAATGGTGTGAACATTTCTTTTTTTTTTAATGTCTCCATATTACTACTTACCGGAAACTAACTGCAATTGGAAGGGAGGTTTTTCGAACATTAAAACCGGCAACCCACCATTTCTTTTGAAATGTTTGAACCAAGCCAGGACCAATGCAATTTTCAATTTTTTCCGTGCTTTGACACCTGCTTTTCCCTACAAGTAAAAATCCATCTTTCAATTATATACATGTATAAGAAAACACTGTAATAAAATCCTGGTGTGTTTAAAATATCAAAACATAACACATACATTTTTTGACGGTTCGGTTCATACATTTTTATAATTACTTAGAATTCATTATATTACTTAATAATTAGATGTGATATTCATATAGTATCAAACATTGTTTCCAGTTAATTACGTATATTTCTCACATCGAGACGGTTAAATTTTCACATTTTAAAGTTCGAGGTTGATTATTATTGAGCCAGCCGACAGTTTAAATGTTAGCAGTCCTTGATCCATCTTTCTAAATACGTTATGTCTTTATCTTTTCCTTTCCTAAATTGTTGTCTTGGAGTTAACAGTCTACCTGTATTGGATTTTTTTTTGTATGTTTATTATACTATAGGAAAACGGGATAGCGAAAGTAGAGTTTTTAGGTACCCATAAACCGGTTTAACCCTACCGCTAGCTGTTGCTAGTGCCAGTACTAAGTACGGCTATCCCGAGTTCCTATCGTTATCTATGTTTGTCTTTTGTCATTTTATGGTTTTTCGTGTGCAGTTCCCTGGTTGATTGTGACATGTGATTGCAATGGTCGGCCATTGTAAGTGTTTCCTGTTATCTTTCCTTCATTAATAAGTCGAAAGAGCTATCTGCAGAAACTAAATATATAATAGGGTCTGTAAGTCTCGTCATGTGACTCACGAGAATCCACGATAAACAGGCAATTCAAAAACTCTTCCCGCCAAAACATGACGTCTGAGCATTATGACGTTCAAATTTTTGTTTGAAACGTCATATATCTTTGTTTGAAATGTAACTTCCGGGTACAGTTTTTGATCCCGGAAGTTCCAAAATTGTACGAGACTTACAGGCCCTATTACTTCGGTATTTTGTTATTTGCATGCAATGACATAATNGTGTGACGGGTGCTGTGCACAGAGCAGGACATGCTTACCCTTCCGGGGCACCTGATGTCACTCTTGTTTATTGAGAGTTCACACTATTAGTGCTTTAGTTTTTTGTGTTGTATATGTAACGTTCGAGTGTTTTGTAGGCATGTGGTGTCTTTGGTCTTCCGTCATTTGGTGTTCTTGCTTTTGCCTTGTCTCTGGACTTTGATTTGTGTAATCTTGTGCTTTGTTCCTTCGGTATTCTACTGCCGTTGTCCTTGACCCATCTTTCTATATACGTTATGTCTTTATCTTTTCCTTTCCTAGATTGTTGTCTTGGAGTTAACAGTCTACCTGTATTGGGTTTTATTTGTATATTTATTATACTATAGGAAAACGGGATAGCGAAAGTAGAGGTTTTGGGTACCCACAAACTGGTTTAACCCTACCGCTAGCTGTTGCTAGTGCCAGTACTAAGTACGGCTATCCCGAGTTCCTATCGTTATCTATGTTTGTCTTTTGTCATTTTATTGTTTTTTTGTGTAGTTCCCTGGTTGATTGTGACATGTGATTGTAATAGTCGGCCATTGTAAGTGTTTCCTGTTATCTTTCCTTCATTAATAAGTTGTCATCTGCAGAAACTAAATATATAATAGGGTCTGTAAGTCTCGTCATGTGACTCACGAGAATCCACGATAAACAGGCAATTCAAAAACTCCTCCCGCCAAAACATGACGTCTGAGCATTATGACGTTCAAATTTTTGTTTGAAACGTCATATATCTTTGTTTGAAATGTAACTTCCGGGTACAGTTTTTGATCCCGGAAGTTCCAAAATTGTACGAGACTTACAGGCCCTATTACTTCGGTATTTTGTTATTTGCATGCAATGACATAATATTAACCTAGATAGTTTTCACATATCTTGGTCTCCTTTTTTCTCTCATACTTGTGGTTATCGATCAAAATGACCATCTATAGCAATTTCATTAACTTAGGTAAGTATTTCTTAAATCACTCCTCCAATAAATACTAACTGGCTGTTCAAAAATAATAAATCCCAATAGCAAGTGAAAATCTGGTCTCTCTTCATATCTCAGTAATGGTGTACTTGTTCTTGAGAGAATTTCTCATGTGGGTACACTACTATACTTTCAATTTTTGGCATTTTAATTTGTTGTAGTCTCTTATTTTTAACCTGATCATGCACCTCTTTAAAGTGCCGCCTTCTCTCAATTTTTTGTATGCCAAGTTTTCCTCTAACATACTCGATGAGTGCCCTGTGGTTTTCATATGTTGTGATTGTGACTCTTTATACCTTACATTTCATCGATAATTCAATGATTAATCTTACATATAATAAAATCAGAGGTGAAATATTACAGTGCAGATTATGACCAAATATTTAATATTATTATTTATATATACATACGTAATAATGTATTTGACCAAATACTTAATATATTATTATTTATATATACATACGTAATAATGTATTTTAGTCGTTTATTTTAATTATAACTATATTCATGACATTGAACCTTTATTAATAGTCAATTGACTTTTGTACATTAATGTCAAATAAATATATGTATTCTGATGTATAAGACTAATAGGTGTTAAGTTAATCAATTACTGAGGGTTATATCGTAAACACTATCTTTTTGATAACGTGCAGTTAAGAGGTCCAGCAAACGATTTTCGTGATGAAATAGGTCGTACAAATTTGGAAGTATGTTTTGAAGAATTATAACAAAACAATGTAATTAACTTAATTCTACAAAAAATAGTTACTGCAATCATCATTGTTACCAAGAGGAAATCTTCATTTTTGTCCTTGCTGTTAAAGTTGTCGGAAACCCTATTTGAATGGATAAAAACCGAGTATACCGATGTTTTCTGAAAGCTGAAGCTTATACACCCTAAAATTGAGATCTAGTTAGTCGTAAAGTGTGCGACAATATCAAAACATCGGTAAAATGCTTAAAAACATGATACAGCTGATAGGACAAACATAATAACTAACGATATACTATTACCTTTTATCGCAGTTCGACCAGTATTTTGACTTGTGTGTTTAGGAATAAAAATATGGAAAGACATAATCAAAAAATTGCCATGTGAATATTCATAAATAAATTAAACATTCAACTAGCGTAACAAGTTAATTAAACAAGCATTATCAAATTTTCTCTATATCATACAAAACGCAAAATGAAATTATTTTTATAGAAATGTTATATTTGAATGATCAAATGGTTGTATTGTGTTGTATGATCATACAGTTGTGATGCCAAAGTACTTTGTATTTGTTCTGCAAATAGATATAATTAGCGTCAACACATTGTCTATATACTTTGTATTCATAGAATTTATCATTCCGGTAGCAACCATTGTAGTTTTAATAATTTCTCAATGGCCATACAACGTATGCACGATTAAATTATACATACTCTTGAGTGGCGCTTTATCTTATGGTGATTGGGCCTTTTAGATAATTTCTCTTATACATCTTCTATATTCAAAAATTTCTATTGATTTCTGATATGCCAGATGTTTGATTTTATCTGAATTAGAGTTATATGAGCTGTAGAGATGCTCACCTGCAGAAAAAAATAACTTTTTCTTCAATTTCATTTTTTCTCTTATGATCGAATTCGGGTGTTTTTCGATTTACAGAACCTTGTCGCGTCAAAACTTTTAAGCCATAAATGACAGATTTTGAGAAATAACATTCATTATTGATCCACATTACCACGCTACGGTAAAATGTATGTTTACTTTACTATAGGGAAACGGGACAGATAATGGTTAGGTTTGGGTACCCATAAACCGGACTAACCCTACAGCTTGCTTTTGCTAGTGCCGATACCAAGTCCGACTGTCCCGAGTTCCTATCGTTGTTTACGTTTGTCTTTCGTCTTATTTGTGTCTTTTCCTGTGTAGTTCCCTAGCAGATTGTGGCATGTAATTATAATTTTCAGCCAATCTGAGTTTTCCTGCTGTCCCTTTTATTTCATTAGACATAACGCAGTTTTAAATTTCATATCTTTTACTCTATATATACATTTATAATTTATAGATGATATTCTAGTTCATGGTCTGCACTCCCTATTTTTTCCCTTGAAAGAGTTATCTCTCTTGATTGTAAACAAATAAATATATTCGAAATTTCAAAGTAGGTTTTTTATTCATACAGATAGATTAATTAAACTTTTAGTGATTTTGAATTGATTAACGAATCGCATAAATCATCGGATATAAAATATATTTCTTTCATCCTATCATTAATTTTACTTAAGGTGTCTCAGTGGTATTATCCCGCCATTTTTGTCTTATACTTCTTCGTTCAGGTTTCATACATTAAGAAATTTAATAAAATAATTATTTTAAATGTAAAGAAAGTCCCAAAGTATTTGAAATTTGTATTCCTTATTCCTTTTACAACATTTTTAGTGCAAAAGAATGAATTAAAACACGTATGCTTGAAATCTGTAACTGGATTTACAGAACACAGAAATTACGCAAGGGAGATAAATCGATAAAAGAAATTCATATAGATATCACTAGAGAAAACAACGGCAGTAGAATACTGAAGAAACAAGGAAAGCGATGACTACAAAAATCGAAGTCCAAAGAAATGGCAAAAACGGTAACAGATAAAAACGAAGACAAAACAAGGACGTGAGACAGCTACAATGCACGGAAATAAAAAGATAACAATAAGAACTAAGGCACTCACAGTGTGAACTCCCATGAAAACCGGGAGTGACATCAGGTGCTCCGGAAGGGTAAGCATGTCCTGCCCTGCTAGCGACACCCATCACACTATCAGTGAGGCATATATTGTTTTGAAATACAGTTATCTGTTTGGTAGCGGATTGGTTAATGTCATTTGCTAACCCTTAGACAAAACCAACTGAAATCCATGGCACATGTTACTTCTCTAACCCTCAAACAGTACAATGGAAAAATTTCGAAAATATTTGGTAATTCTCTATAGTATTCAAACAATCACAAGGACAAATCGGTAGCACAAACATCACTGACGAAGACAAAAGTAAAATTTTACAGTATGATGTACAAGACAACACAAAAAAACTCCCGTAAAAATCGGGAGTGACATCAGGTGCTCCGGAAGGGTAAGCATGTCCTGCTCTGCTAGCGGCATCCGTAACACTATCATTGAGTCAATCCAGGGTTGAGTCAAATCCGGTTGTGTCAAATCCGTGAAGTCGTTAAATCTATCTGAAAATGTCCGTTTTCATTTGGGACACAGACACGACATATCTCAATGATGTCATGGTGACGGCCATAGAATTTTTGAGGGATGAAAGTAACAAAGGCTGAACAAATCCCTGACAAAGCAGGTTTTGGGACAGTGTTTTTAAATTTACATAATTAACATTTCATAATTTATCTCTCTTATTTCAACGGTGACCCCAATTTTTTTTATATGTGAAGGATGCAATGATTTCAAAACACTTCAAAGTATGAACAAAATCTATAATAGATTTTTAAATTATCCCCTCATAAACATTTTCCCTTTCATTTCTTTGTAAAATCCCTAATTTTTCAATTTCAGTTTTTGTCCTTAAATGCACAGTGACCCCCAAATTTTATTTTATATTTTGAATTATAATACAATTATGCTTATACACAGAAAATTTCACAGAATTCTATGATAGGAAATTAATACCCTGCAGACACCTTAAGAACCATCAAATCAGTTGCCTGTTACTAACAGAAATATTTCATTTCCGTTTGGCATATACAGTGGAACCTGTCCATTCCGACACACTGTGGGACTGTAAAAATGTATCGGATTATACAGGATGTCGGAATACTCAGGTTTGAAAAGCATTTAAAAGTTGTCTTTGGGACCATTTAATCTTGTCGGATTTGACAGGATGTTGGAATACTCAGGTGTCAGATAAGACAGGTTTCACTGTCTGTATTGAAATGTTCAAAACATGTTTCCACTGTAGCTTAATATGTTGACAGCTTCGTTTTTTACAGAAATAATTCAGTTTTCAAGAAATTCACAACATAATATTTCTGTTTCCTTAGTGCTCTGCACTACAGGGATTTGGGAACTAGTTAATGCAAATACTTAGATCAGTCTAAAAGTCTAAATTAGGGAGTGTAGGCCATGAACTTAGATATAGTCTGTTGGGTACCTATAAATCGAAACCAAAATGTCACTGGCAAATCCAAGAGGGAAGTGCAAAATTTTAGATCCCCAATTTGGACATCCGTTCCCCATTTGTGAAAAGAACAATTAGTAAACACTATATTTTCATCCCTACGCAAAATGTGTTTTTTAACTTTTTTCCTTAGATATGTGGGTTTAGCCTTTGGACTGAGCCACAGATGATCAAAGTTTGTGTATCGTATGGTATTTTGTTATTATGTGAATATTTTTTATAATTATGTGACAATTAAAATTCCCTTTTGTTTTGGGTTGGTCATTTACAAAATAAACTAAGGACTTTACACAATTTTTCAAACATATTAGTGATAAAGGAGATGAATATTATTTAATGATTAACCATTTATACAAGATATAAGTAACATGAAATTTTACGAAAGGATATGGAGTAAATGAACATGAGACATATGTTAACTTCAACTGCAATAATTTTAAATAATTTTTAATAATTTTATGCAGTATTTATATAAACTTGAAATGTTTGGCAGAACATTAATCGGAAGATGTAGTTCAAATACCGATAATACGATTCGATCTAACCGTACAGCCAAGACTCGAAAGAATAGAGCATTCCAAGCGGAGGCGCTCCTTTGTTTTAAACAATCTCAAATTAAATCAGTTTCCGGTCCAGCCCCGATGTAATAATTACTTGACTGCTAAAAATAATCCCCAGACATAAAACAATTCAAATGATAAGAAATTATTTTTCAGTTTTGTCACGTTATTTTTAAATTTGTTTTCTTTCTTTGAAATTGCAATTTAAAAGGTATCCTGCCATCTTTTGAAATGACAATGGATTGTGAAAGAATAGTTTCGGTTTAAAATCTTGAAAATTGAATCTTAAAAAATTTGAATCTCATAGTTTTAGCGATTCTTTTTAATTGATAGATAAAATTGACATATGCATTATATTTGGGTCATAATATTTTGAATATGGAATTCTAATTTCAAATCTCGAACGTGGAATTAAAAATGTACCCTCCTGGTTTTAAAAGGACATGGTGAAAATACACATAAACATCATTTTTGGTGAATAAAAATTTGTGATGTAAATATTATAGGAAACATATTAACGTTCGACCTTATAAACAAAAAATGTTTATGTATGTCCTCTTAAATATCACTAATGACTGATTTAAGTGCTTGGAAATATACTATGATCTACCATGATAATTGATGCATCAAATTGAAATTGGTAAAATAATTAAGTAAAAAGCCAATTTAAACGAGCAGTATTTAATTTTATCTATATCACATTGACTGAAAATTTACGAAAAAATGGACCATAATATAGCAAAATAGAAATTTAACACATGCGTGATAAAAAAATATAATGTTGTTACTATCAATATTAATTTAAGCAAAAATAAATGCATTTCTACTGATGATTTTTAAGGTGCCACCTAAAGGTATTGGGTAAATGAAAACGAAAAACATCAACCGCATAACGGGGAATAGTTCTTATACAAGGGAATATACAGAACCGCCGCTGACTATACAGACTCGCCACTGACTTCCAGTTGATACAAAAAGTTTTTAATAAAACTGAGTAAAGTTTCATTTTTGTTCAGCATCTTGAATTTACCATGAGTAACATTTAATCATGACATGCTTTATATTTCAAAAGTTATCATCTTAAAGCTGATATCACAGTTTCAAGTTAATGCAACTAGTTTCATATTAAATTGGATTTATTTGTTTTAGTTATGTTAATTTCAGTTGTTCCTTTTCCAAAAAAGTAATAAGAACGATTTCTCTAGCTTCATATTAGTTTGAACTCGTTTGACTGCCTTTTACCTTTACCATATTAGTTTCAATTACTCTTCATCTATTTTCACTAGTTTGAATTACTCTTGATCTATTTTCACAAGTTTGAATTACTCTTGATCTATTTTCACAGGTTTGAATTACTCTTGATATATTTTTACCAAATGAATTCGAATTACTCTTGATCTATTTTCACAAGTTTGAATTACTCTTGATCTATTTTCACCAGTTTGAATTACTCTTGATCTATTTTCACCAGTTTCAGTAGATATCACTCTTGATCTATTGTTATCAGGTTCAGAAGATCTCACTGGTCTAAATCTAGTTTTATATCACTAGTTTCAGTTTATGTAAGCGTCGTTAAATACTGTCACAATATTTATATTATTGTTATGACTGAAATTTTACTTACTAAAATGAAATAGAAACATAAGAATCTGTCAAAACGCGCTTTGTACTTGAACTAGTTCTTAAATCTTTATCATCGAAACCCAGTCAAAAACATTTTCCCATGACATACTTCACCATCAACCATGTCAAACGCATAAAGATTCTTTTGTCATTGGCTTGTCCTTGCCTTCTAATAAAATTTTAGTTTCTAGATATTCGTGTTATTGGATGTGGTTTGTTTTCATTCATTTATTCACTTTTTTTTTACTTTTTGGCGGTTATTTAGGGCTTGCTATATGGTGTGAATTCAGTATGCTGACCCCTAGATGCCTTGTTTTGGGTTTAATTCAAAGTGACGTTATTACAATATAAATCTAAAAAAAAATTAAAAAATAAATGACCATCAAATTAACAATTTACATGCTTCACTATAATGCAATAAATAAAGAAGCCAAAGCATTACTTCGTTATTAAACTTTAAACCAATGCACGTGTAATTCGGTAAACATACCACTGGAAAAAAGTACATTCTTTTACTTCAAAGTATGTACTCATTTATGTTTGTGCTACCGATTGTCCTTGTGATTGTTTGAATACTATAAAGATTAACCAAAGCTTTTCAAAATTTGTCCATGGTACTGTCTGGGGGTTAGAGTAGTAACATGTACCATTGATTTTAATTGGTTTTGTCTAAGGGTTAGAAAATGACATTAACCAATCCGCTACAAAACAATATATGCCTCACTGATAGTGTGACGGGTGTCGTTAGCGGGGCAGGACACACTATGAGTGCCTTAGTTTTTAATGTCGTCTTTTTATTTCCGTGCATTATAGCTGTCTAATGTCCTTGTTTCGTCTTTGTTTTTCTCTATTGCCGTTTTTGTCATGTCTTTGGATTTCGATTTTTGTGGTATTCGCTTCCGTTGTTCCTTCGGTATTCTACTTTCATTGTTACATTCACCTTTAGGTCAGAAGGCCTGAGCTGTATCAATAGCGGAGCTTGGGCTTCCCCTTCATAGGAGATCTTTCTGACCATAATTTCATTTCTTTATTTAGATGAGTTTTTCTCTGTATAATTTATTAATTTTTCTTAAGTAGTTTGCATTATAATTTCATAATATTTCTGATATTTTTGTTAACAAATGAATTAAGTCCAAGTCCGGCTATCCCGAGTTCCTATCGTTATTTATGTTTGTCTCTTGTTTTCATTATTGTTTTTCTGGTGCAGTTTGCTTGTTAAGTTTGGTATGTGATTGTAGTTCCTGGCCATTGTAGGTGTTTGCTGTTATCCTGTTTTTGTAATTAAATAAAAACATATTTTGCAACGGAGGCCTTCTCTGGCCTGAAAAATAGGTTTGCTTAAATTCACGATATTTTTATTGACATGTTCAAAGATATGGGTAAACAGAAAGATTACTCAAGTATTGATGTGCAACTACTGAGTTTTGAGTGTAGAAGAAAGGACAAATTGCAAAGTTTGTCGAAAAATGACAAAGTTGACCAATTGCGACTACTTTGTTTTAACGAGGAAACAAAACATAGAGTGCATGCAAGAACTACAAACATATTTATATAGGAGGTCCAACTCATTTGTACTAACAACTTGGTAAGTTATCTAATTTGTTCTTGAAAGCAGTTCGAAAATATGCCGATTTCCTTGTGTTTCTATGAAAACGTACAAAAGAAGCTTTAACATGACGCCAGAACTGTACCTAATGTGACGCCATGGGTTCTTAATTTTGAATATTTTCCTTTACCGAAATCTGAACTTTCAAACAAACATTAAAGGAAATATTCAGGTGTAACTTAAACATTCTCCAAAATTTAGGACCAAATCAGTCCCTTATCACTCTTTGTCCCTTATGTTTCTAGAAAAATTAAATAAAATATTAAATGTTTTATGGTGGTCACTCCTCAAGTTTATTATATCAAGGATTTAAAATGGTTATTTTTATTTATAAGAATACGGATCATACACCATTTTAAGCAAAAAATATTGATAGCTAATTGCGACCGTTTTTTTTTAATTTAAACGTCTGATTTTTTTGCGGGAACCGAACTTCTGTAGACTTTTCATTTACTTAGCATTAAGGTAATCAACCTTTAAAATGCGATGAAGGAATATCAAGAGTTTCATCAAATTATTTTCATAGGTCTTTTGAAAATGTATACCATCATTTTTTTAAAAGAAAAGTTGAGGTTAGTATGCAAAATTTTCTAATGCATTATGATGGATAAAATAAGAGAATTCCGAAAGTCACAGACAGTTTCAAAAAACCTGAGGAGTGACCATCCTTAAAAAGCAAAGATATAGAGTTTTTTAGATTTATTCAAAATACTGAAAACTGATGAAAATATTCTATCTCTTTGACACATTCCCCGTTTCCCTTCTTTTTTCTAATCAGCAATTTTTCAAATTATATCATAAAAATAAAAAAATATAGTATTAGATATTTTCAATCAAACAAGGGGAAATACATATGTTTATTACATTTGATAACAGAAATTGTTCAATAGTTAAAGTAATTTTGTTAATTGCTAATATCCTTTATGATCTACTTTCTTATGACATGTGCATATACTGTATTCTTTAGTAAAACATTTTTTTTAAATGGAGGAGATCTTTCTGACCATGATTTCATTTCTTTATTTAGTTATGTAGAAGTCTAAAAGCCCCACCTAACAAGTATACATATATTTTCGGTGGAGAACCCAGGCATCGATCTCGGGACCATCGACAAGTAAACAATAATCCAATAATGAAAAACCAATAGTGTACAGTCCGGAAACTACTAAAATTAAAACTCGTAAACAGAGTCAGACACTATTTAATAATTACATTTCATGAATATTCATTTGAATTCCGTCATTTTGATAGGTGAACATCGCTCACGTGGCATATTAATGTGAAGTTGCAATTCCAATGAAACACATTTGATCATATGACCAAGTAACGGACGAATTAGTAAAAAAAGAATCTCCTTGTACATGACGTGCTAACCTTTTGATAATTGTTTTTTTTTTTATTATTTGGTTTTAAAATGTAATTATAAGTGTTGAATGCATTATTTTGAAGTATTTTGAAGCTACCACGCTTCATTAAAAATGTGCTTCGGTCAACACTTTCCTTCAAAATAATGGATTCAATTCTTAAGTAGAATGTGACGACGGGTCAATACCCACCTGAGAATTAAGTAGAACCATATCTTCATGTTAAATTGAACTCGTTTGTCGGCCTGTTACCTTTACCTCACCAGTTTGAATTACTCTTGATCTATGTTCACCAGTTTGAATTACTCTCGATCTATTTTCACCAGTTTCAGAAGATCTCACTGGTCTAAATCTAGTTTTATGTCAGTAGTTTTAGTTTGTATTAGCATTCTTAAATAAGGTCACAATATTTATTATTATAAGCTATGACTTAAGTTTCACGTAAAAGATGTTAACTAAATCAGATTGAATAGAAACATGAGAATCCGTCCGAACTCGCTTTGTACTTAAATTAGTTCTTCAATTTGTGTCATTGAAACCTTACCAAAAACATTTTTACGTGACATTCTTCACCATCAACTACGTCAAACGCACAAAGAAACTTAATTAAAGTTCTTTGAAGCAAATAATATTACTTATTAAATAACAAAATAATAATGTATAAATAATCTTGTTCATGTCACAAAGTTTGAGTAAACAATTACCGGCCTAAAGATCAGAAACCTCATCTCAAAATAGTTTTTAACCAATCACAGGATTGTATCAGGAAATTCTAAACCAATCAAATAAGATCAGGAAGTGCATTTTTACAGTTTAAAGTGAAGTAATTACAATAGCAACGTCAACAAATAATTAAATGACCATCAAATTCAGAATTAAATTTACTATAATTCAATTAATAAAAGCATAACTTCATTATCAAACTTTAATTAACAAAATACCAAAGTTACTGTTAACCAATGAACTTCCAATTCGGTAAACATATCAGTGCAAAAAGAGCATTCTTTTACGTCAAAGTATTTATTCATTAATTCATTAATATTAAGGTCAGAGGGCCCGATCTGTATAAATAGCGGAGCTTGGGGCATCTCCTTCATAGGAGATTTTTCTGACCTTAATTTTGGTGAGTTTTTCTCTGTATAATTTATTAATTCTACTTAAGGAGATTTCAAGATAAATTTATGATATTTCTGAAGATTTTCTTTACAAATGAATAAAATATAAATGTATTTTACACATTTCTATTTCGGGAAAAATTAAATATTAAAATATTTAAATGTTTTAAAAACCAATGATATTGAGTTTATTGAATTTCTTAAAAATGCTAAAAATAATGAAACTATTTTTTATCACCAATTTTTCAAATTATTTCATAAATTAAAATAATTATAGAAAAGGTTATTTTCAATCACACAGGGGGAAATACACAAGTTTTATCTCATTTGATATCACAAATTGTTCAATAAAATTAAATTTATATCGTCTATTGTCCATTCTATTTATCAGTATCTATATTTATATGATGTGTGCATATACTGTATTCGATTTGTTAACTAAAATTATTAAATATGGAAGATCTTTCTGACCATAATTTTATTTCTTCTATTTATATTGTTTATTGCCAGTACTATTATAATCATCTATATTTATATGATGTGTGCATATACCGTATTCGATTTGTAAACTAAAATTATTAAATATTGAAGATCTATCTGACCATAATTTTATTTCTTTTATTTAGTTATGTAGAAGTCCAAACGCCACTCCTAACGTGTGGACTACAAAATCCTTTATAAGATCATCCGCGAAACATAAATCATGTTTACACACCTATTATTTCCGTCTTTACATCTCCTGCAAGTATTTAAGTTACATACATGAAACAGAAAGGTAATGGGGTAAATGTCAAGGAGACAACATCCCATCTCCAGGTTAAAACGACCCAAAACAAAACATCTAGGGATCACCGTACGGTCTTCAACACAGTGAGGAACCTCACAACATATAACAAGCTCTAAATGGCCCCAAAAAATTTAAAAAGTGAATAAATCAATGGAAACAAATCACATCCAATAACCCGAATATCAAGAAACATAAATTTTATAAGAAGACAAGGACAAGCCAATGATCAACATATTCCTAAATTGGGACAGGCACAAAAATTGCAGTTGGGTTAAACTCGTTTTCCAATACCTCCAAATCCAAAATCTCCCCTATCTGTGATGAATGGCTAAAAATAAACACACAAAATTGATATGCACTAAATATAATTGTGTCAACGTATTTCCCAAATGTTAAAACATTAATAATATTAACAACATTAATATAATAGCAACAAATAATTGATCAATATAACATTAAAACATTTCTCATTCATTTCATCTGATGCAAACGATAATTGTCTACCATCTGATGAATATCCTCATCTAATTTTGATCTGTTGATACAACGATAACTAGACAAATCTATTTAATTTACATATCTCACTGTAAATAATTATATAGTGATAAGAATAATAATGCCTGTCACAGTTCAAAAATCTATTATAAAAATAAATGCATAGAAAAGGAAATCCGAAAACCGACTATATTGAAATTTGCAATATCTAAATTTTACAAAATTTTGTTTAAAACTAAGGATCATCTCCGTCATGCATATCTCTGTCCTTAGCTGAACTTTGGCTTTGATATTTAGATCCTTTTAGTTATTAGTTCTCTATCAGCTTTAAAAAATTTTCTTTTAATGGACTTCCAAATGTTTTGGTTTTTACCTGCACTGATGAGACATAAGTTGTCGAAATGTGCATATGTAGATAATTAATTAACAGTAACTTGGGTATTTTGTTATTTATTACTTATGCCATATATAAAATGAAGCTTGCTTTTTTTGTCAAAGAAGAATGAACACACCCAAATTATTTATATAAACATGTTAATGTCATGATGCGCTCTGTAGAGACGATTATTCAATCATAATGTTAATCCCCGTGCTTTCTTTATCATTTTGAGTGAAATTTCGTCCAGACAGAAAACATTTAAGAGATCATTCATGTGAAACATTATACATCGAAATACACCATGAATAAAAAACACAAGATTGCTACGCGTAGCTATGTCCCCCGCCGCCGCAGTAAAGTCGATAAAGTCCCATAACTCATGCAAAATTTTGCGAATCAAAATGGTGGACAGATATGATCAATTGCATTAGGTTGCAAACAGCCAAGCAAAATTTCAGCAAAATCCCTTAATTGGATTTTGAGGAGTTGTGTCCACAAAGTCTTCCTATGTTGTAGTATGCATAAAGTCGATAAAGTCCCATAACTCCCGTAAAATTTGTCCAATCAAAATGGCAGCATAATATGATCAAGTACATATGGTGGCAAATGTTCACACAAAATTTCAGCATAATCTGTTCAGTGCTTTCCCAGGAGTTGTGCCTTCAAAGTGTTCCTAAGCTGTAGCATGCGTTAAGTCGATAAAGTCCCATAACTCCTCTAAAATTTGACGAATCAAAATTGCTATGCGATATGATCTTGTACATAAGTTGACTAACAATTCTGTAAAATTTGAATGAATTCGGACTAACAGTTTCTGAGGAGTTGCGTCCACAAGATTTGCCATTGGATAACAATGTGGAAATAATCAAAGTCCCGTAACTCCAACAAAATTTTAGAACTCAAAATGGCGATGCGATATGATCTAGTACTATTGGTGACTAACAATCCTGTAAAATTTGAATGATTTCTGGCCAGCGGTTTCGGAGGAGTTGCGTCCACAAGATTTGCCATTGTAAAACAATGTGGAAATAATCAATCCCATAACTCCCACAAAATTTGACGAATCAAAATCGCGATGCGATATGATCTAGTACTAATGGTGACTAACAATCCTGTTAAAGATGAATAAATTCTGGCCAGCGGTTTCTGAGGAGTTGCGTCCACAAGATTTGCCATTGTATAACAATGTCGAAATAATCAAAGTCCCATAACTCCCACAAAATTTGACGAATCAAAATCGCGATGCGATATGATCTAGTACTAATAGTGACTAATAATCCTGTAAAATATGAATAAATTTCGGCCAGCGCTATCTGAGGAGTTGCGTCCACAAGTTTTGCCATTGTATAAAAATGTCGAAATAATCAAAGTCCCATTTCTCCCACAAAATTTGACGAATCAATATGGCGATGCGATATGATCTATTACAAATGGTGACTAACAATCCTGTAAAATTTGAATGAATTCTGGCCAGCGGTTTCTGAGGAGTTGCGTCCACAAGATTTGCCATTGTATAACAATGTCGAAACAAGATCTCCAGTTGTATAGTCCCATAACTCCCACAAAATTTGACGAATCAATATGGCGATGCGATATGATCTATTACTAATGGTGACTAACAATCCTGTAAAATTTGAATGAATTCTGGCCAGCGGTTTCTGTGGAGTTGCGTCCACAAGATTTGCCATTGTATAACAATGTGGAAACAAGATCTCCAGTTGTGTAGTCCCATAACTCCTATAAAAATTGACGAATCAAAATGGCGGTGCGATATGATCTAGTACATATAGTGACTAACAATCCTACTAAATTTGAACAAAATCCAATACACGGTTTCCGAGGAGTTGCGTCAACAAGATCTCCAGTTGTATAGTATTGCTAAAAATGGTCAAAGTCCCATAACTCCTAAAAAAATTGACGAATCAAAATGGCGGTGCGATATGATCTAGTACATATAGTGACTAACACGCACCAAAATTTGAACAAAATCCAATACACGGTTTCCGAGGAGTTGCGTCCACAAGATCTCCATTTGTATAGTATTGCTAAAAAAGGTCAAAGTTCCATAACTCCTAAAAAAATTGACAAATCGTAATGGCGGTGCGATATGATCTAGTACATATAGTGACTAAGAATCCTACGAAATTTGAACAAAATCCAATACACGGTTTCCGAGGAGTTGCGTCCACAAGATCTCCATTTGTATAGTATTGCTAAAAATCGTCAAAGTCCCATAACTCTTAAAAAAATTGACGAATCAAAATGGCGCTGCAATATGATCTAGGACATATAGTGACTAACAATCCTACAAAATTTGAACAAAATCCAATACACGGTTTCCGTGGAGTTGTGTCCACAAGATCTCCAGTTGTATAGTATTGCTAAAAATGGTCAAAGTCCCATAACTCCTATAAAAATTGACGAATCAAAATTGCGCTGCGATATGATCTAGTACATATAGTGACTAACAATCCAACAAAATTTGAACATAATCCAATACACGGTTTCCGAGGAGTTGCGTCCACAAGAAAGTGTGACAGATAGACGGACGGACGGACGGACACACGGACGCAGACCATTACTATGTCCCACCGTCGCGGTGCGGCGGGGGACAAAAACCCTGAAGTTCCTGTTAAATAACTAAAAACCGTGGTTTCAGGTGAATTTAGTTTCTGCATATGCAAATTTCGATAACTTATGTCTCTTCAGTGTAGATCAAATCAAAACATTTTGAAATCCATATACCGAAATGTTTAAAAGCTGATAGACAACAAATTACCAAATGATATAAAAAGTAAAGCCAAAATTAGCTGAGGACAGAGCTATGCAAGAGGGAGATACTCTTTAGTTTTGGACAAAATTTTCTTGTTTTTAGATATTGCAAATTTCCAAATAAATCGGTTTTCGGGCCACCACCGAAGTACAGGGTACTGTGTTGGTGATTATCCTCGGGAACAAACTGTCCAACAGCACAGATATGCGCCCAGTATAATTTATATATATGTATCATTAGGTGAATGAAATATACGTCCAACATATAAGGGCAACATTGTGGAAACTATCATAATTGTCTCATTTCGTTTTATCTGCACTGATGAGACATAATGTGCAATAATACTGGTTTCTTTTTGTAAAACAAAATCATAAAATATAGGAGATCTGACCATAATTTCATTTCTTTATTTAGTTATGTAGAAGGCCAGACGCTCAACTAACAAGTGGGGGACATAATAGCTACATAACATTTTTACATACTGATATAACTTGTGCATGTTTAAAATGTTGTTTCTATGAATAAAGTATGTGAGAACCGAACCGCCAATCCAAAACGAATAATCCAAGGACAATGGCAATATCGGAAACAAAAAAGAAACAGAGACACAACATGAGTACGGCACAGAAAAGAAAAATGGAGACACACAGTCACACAAAGATGAACAACACGGACCCAATAAAAAAAACCATGGGTGAGATCAGGTGCACCGGTAGGGTAAGCATCTCCTGCTTCTTATAAGACACCCGCCGTGTTGAACATGTAAAAATATATATAATTATATAATTAATATATATAATTGTATAATAAATTAGGCAAATATTATCAGGTTTCTTTTTTAATACTGTATATATAAATGTGTTATTTGTCAATGATTTTTTTTTCATCTTTTTAAGATTGACAGATATCGATAAAGAAATAAAGAGAAAAAAACAACGGCATTGAGCAAGTACTTTTTTATTCATTTATGAGTGTTTCATAATGTATACAGAAAACTAAATGAAGGTAAGGAAATAAGAACAGTGTAATTCTTCCTTTTTATACAAATATGTATTTTTCTTGTAATTTATCTAGCTTTGTATTATTCGTTATAATCATTTCCAAACAATTCGTAAACAATATAGAAAATGTAAGAAAAAAGGACAACAGGAAACACCTACAATGGCTGAAATTTTTAATTACATGCCACAATCTGCTTTTGAACTACACATGAAAAACACGAAAAAGACAAAAGACAAACGTACACAACGATGGGAACTCGGGATAGTCGGACTTTGTTAAGGCACTAGCAAAAGCCAGCGGTAGGGTTAAACCGGTTTATGGGTACCCAAACCTCCCCTTTATCTGTCCCGTTTCCCTATTGTATAATAAACATACGATTAAAACCCAATACAGGTATACTACTTACTCGATGACCACAATCTTGAAAGGAAAGAAAAAGACAATACTTAATTTTGAAAGATTGGTCAAGGGGTGCTCGCCGCTAAACTGCCAGCCAGCTCAAGGAGCCTAGTCTGCTGGTAGAACATGTTTCTTGGCCTGAAATATATACGAGCTTATGAAATTTTATCAAGGATTACGTTAAAATTTTGAATGTTTTTTTTTATTATGAAACAAATTAGTACCGTAAATCTGAATTCTACATATGATCTTCGGACAACTTATAAATGTCTCTCCAGAGCGGATTGTCTCAGTGTTAATGTCCCAGTATATTTAGATTTTTGTGATGCAATTGATACAATGTAGTGCTAAATATTTTAAAAAGGGAGAAGTGTCAATAGTAGAATTCCTTAAAGAAGACACTTCATTTGTTATCTATCTTTTCAAAATTATCAATTTCCCTAAAATGGACAGTAATATTCCATCTTCTCTTGCTTCGTTACACGAGAGCTAGCACAAATTATGCAGAGACGTCCTCATAAGACATCTTCGTGGCCGCATTTTTAATCAAGGCTTAACAAAATCCGTCTAATACGATAATTAAAAAAGTTCTTTACTAGATATTAGTCCCTTGTGAAAAAAATTAAAGTTTCGGTCCAAACTCTGATTCAAGATTCTTTTTATATTCTATTGAAATGTCTGTACCAAGTCAGGACCATTGCGGTCGACAATTTTTCCGATGGTTCCCAACTGATTTGTCTTTTCGTCCCATGGATTTCGGCTCTTGACAACCCTATTCGGTAGTTGTGTTATAACCCCATTCGATGTTATTACTAGTGAAATAAAAGGGACAACAGGAAACACCTACAATGGCTAAAAATTATAATTACATGCCTCAATTTGCTAGGGAACTACACAGGAAAAACCCAAATAAGACAAAAGACAAACGTAAACAACGATAGGAACTCGGGACATCCGGACTGGTTACGGCACTAGCAAAAGCCAGCGGTTAGGTTAAACCGGTTTATGGGTACCCAAACATCCCCTTTATCTGTCCCGTTTCCCAATAGTTAAGTAAACATACGAATAAAACCCAATACAGGTAGACTACTAACTCCATAACCACAATCTTGAAAGGAGAGAATGTGAAAATACGTAATTTTGAGAGATAGGTCAAGAGATGCTCGCCGCTAATCTGCCGGCTAGCTAAAGGAGCCTAGTCCGCTGGTAAAAGTTTGTCGCACTACGGAAGAAAAAATCAAACTCAAGACTTTCCGCAGGATTTGGTCAAGAATCATCATCTACTTCAGTAGACATCGGCAGTATCAGTGAGAGGAACTTTTCAGGTCACTAGATTTCAAAGCTAATTTAACGGATGCAAGAAGAGTATCTTGTCAATATCCCCTATTACGTAAAGAATGTAAGTTACGTCCCAGCTTTTCTGGGTTTTTAATCAGTTTCTGGCAATTGTTAACAACATTACCGTAAAAACGAGAATTAGAAATGCCTTTAGTAAGAAGTTCTTTGCGAGTAACATTAGATATTCATGTCTGTTATAAAACTTCTTAAAGGTATTCAACAACTCATGAAATCTGTAGCCCTGATGTAAAAGTTTGGCTGTGATAGTAAGGTTACGTTCATTAAAATCGTGAATAGTAGAACAAACAGGTGCGAATCGTACTAGCTGAGAAATGTACACGCCGTATGATGGAGCTTGAGGGATGTCGCCGTCAAGAAAAGGGAAATTAGTTATAGCGAAATCAAAATCATCCCTTTTATCATATATTTTAGTTTTTATTTTACCAGCATCAATAACGATAGTAAGATTCAGAAAAGGGAAGTATTTGGAATCATTGTTAGCTTTATTTAATTTCAGTTCTTGTGGGTAAATAATGTCTGCTTAATAAAAAAACTGGGGATTGTTAATAGTAAGGATATCGTCAATATACCTGCTGTTATCATTGAAAATAGAAATAAGATTATCACTGTTTTGTATGGTCCCGTTTTGAAGTTTTTTCATAAAGTCTCGTTCGTAACAGAACAGAAAAAGATCTGCAATGAGAGGTACATAATTTGTACCCATGGGAGTACCTATGACCTGTTGATAAAAAGTGTTGCCAAAACGAACAAAAATGTTGTCCAGCAAAAGATTGAGTGCATTAATCATATCATCACATGTCCAGGAACAATAATTATTATTACACAATAGTAAATGACTTTGAAGGCAATATCAAAAAATGTGGACTGCCCAAGGGTTGTGATATGGACCAGGAAAACTGATATGGCCCGAGCCGAGCCGAGCTGAACAATTGGTTCTGTTCAAAAACATTAAAATTTAATGTTAACATTTTAAAACAATAGTCATTTAAACTTAACTGTTGTTGGGTTGATTTACATAAAAGTTGAAAATTCCACCAGTAACTAAATTAGAAATATTGAACATGTGTGAAAGGCGTTGGTTGGCCTCATTTCTGACAGAAACTTGAGACTGGGATTGAGAACAAATTTCCTTTAGTACACGATCAATTTCCGGTCCTGCCAGCAAATCGACATCCTTCAAAAAGTCTGTATCATCGGTGTATGTAACTGGATGATTTGCTGATTGTGCTGATACGGGAACCAAAGCATTTTCATTATTGTATAATGTTTTTGAAATAGCCCCAGACATCTTTTTTTTTCTTTGACATTGTTGTGTCTCTGCAGTAGCTCTCTACACTTTTTAGTTTTTTTGTGTTTTGAAACTGTTTTTATTTCACGTCCTTCAAATCCTGCATTGTCTAAAGTAGTTATAGACGTTGCTCTCAGTGAGTGATTGGTGTATGTTTTTGAAAGATTTGCAGCTTTCGAAATTGTTATCATAAGTGATCCAAGACTGTTTTTCCCAAGAGGCCTATTTTCAAACCAAACACGTTCATTTAGATTAAATTCATCTTTGGGTCTTTGAAACAGAACGTCACATTGCGGGTGCAAATGATGAATGTAAAGTTCAAAAGATTGGACTGCACAATGTTCATTAGTTGGACATTCCGAAATAATGACTCCAATTCCATCTTCTTGGTCAGTTCTGTGGTTCTTGGTTACTTCAGAACCATTTTTAACTATAAATTTCATACCACCTGCATCAGATTGTACTATATAAGAGTCTTTTTTTAAGTCCCTCAACCCCTCCCTACCACGTCTACAGCAATGAAGCATTAGATCCATCCATACTTTATACATGAGTGTTGTGTTATTTACTTTCCACGTTGACAAATATTGCTGAAGTTTAACCATGTCCTCGGATTCTATTACAGGCTTATGTACAATGTTCGCTTTACCACTTCTTTTCAAGTCCACACAAATTGCATCAAACATTTCTTGGCTTCTACTAAATTCTGGTCCATCAATAATTTTGAAACCTCTTCTTGATGGCGGTTCATTGTAGTATCTGAAAAATAAACAATAAAACAAATAAAGAGAAGACAACTCTAATACAGCGGCCCGAATTCTAGCTGATATTGACCGTCAATATCAGAAAATCGGACCAGTGCTTCCCATACCACAGAATTCTACATGTCAGCTGATCTGTATTAAACCAATGAAATGTCAGAATTTTTAACTGATATGCAATAATAGATAATATTAGAGAAGATTCCTTGCTTTTAAATAGAGCAAATGAACTGCAGACCAGAAAATTGAAAAGACCATATAATAAGTTGTCCCAATTTTGATCTAATCAAATAACTAAATACCGAAGTCACTGTGAATTTACTTTCTGCATATGCGCATTTCGACAACTTATGTCTCATCAGTGCAGATAAAATATAAACGTTTGGAAGACCATAAACTCAAAGATGTTTAAAAACTGATAGAGAACAAATAACCAAAGTGATCTAAATTTAAAGCCAAAATCAGCTAAGGACAGAGCTTTGCATGAGGGAGATACTCCTTAGATTTCAATACAATTTACAAATTTTAGATATTGGAAGGTTTCAAAAATAATCGGCTTTCGGGTCAGCACCGAAGTACTGACTACTGGGCTGGTGAATACCCTCGGGGACTAACAGTCCACCAGCAGTGGCATCGACCCAGTGGTAACAAATAACTAAATACCGAAGTCACTGTGAATTTACTTTCTGCATATGCGCATTTCGACAACTTATGTCTCATCAGTGCAGATAAAAT